>PVKS010031984.1:0-22962 GCA_004027875.1 Aplodontia rufa
AGGCAGGGGCTGGGGAGGGGCGCGTACCCCACGCACTGACATCCACAGTGCCACCGCCGACATCGCGGGATCCGAGGTGACGGTCCCTTTTCTCTTCTTGCCCTAGATGGCGGAGGCAGCTAGTAACGAATACTCTGAAATCCCCCCAGCCGCGTCCCACCGAGCCCGGAGATGAAACCCCACCGAGGTCTTATCACTCACCCAGGCGACAAACACAGAGGAGCTGAATGCAAGCGAGGAAGCGCTTTAGGATTAGCATTTCCAGACGGTCCCGGGCCCCTCCGCGCGCGGCTCCTCTGCTGCTCAGGGTGGAGAGGGAGGGGGCGCTAAGGCAATGCTCTTTTTTTATCCTCCAGGGTACAGACTGATGTGAGCCTGCGTGAGCGTGTGTGCGAGAAATAGAAAGGGAAAGAGACTGGAGAGAAAAAAAGACGCGTGGTGGTGCGGAGGACCTGGGAGCCGCTAGCCCAAGCGCATGTCGCCTGGAGGGCGGGCGAACCGGAGCTTGCCTCCGTCCCGGACTGCAGCGGCCGCGGTCTGAGCGCTCCGAGCGCAGCAGCGCCTGAGTGCGGGTGCGCGCTCCAGCAAACTGTGCGCGCCGCGACGCGCGGCGGGGGCGGGAGCGCAGGACCGCGGCGAAGGGAGCGTGCGGCGCACCCGGGTCGCGCGCAGGGAGCGGAGGGGCGCGGCAGCGGCTCAGGGTCCGGAGCCCAGGGTACAGATTCAGACGCCGACGCCCCTCCCCCTGTCTCCTGCCAGTGGTTTCGCTGCCCTGGAGTTAGTGGAACCCTCTGGGGTTTAGAATCTGCGCGGAGAAAACGTCTCTTCATTAAGACTCCTTCATCCCTTAGGAACAGAAGAGGAGACCAGACCCCCATTGTCCCACACAGCCAGAGGCTGACCTTTGGGCTTCACCCCTGAGAATGTTTTTCATTTTATTGTTGTCCTTTCTGCAGATGCTAAGTGGGTCCAATCAGAAAGTGGTGGGGGCGCCCGGGTAAACTGGGTTCTCCCCCCCTTTCCATTTTCCAAACAGCTAAAGTAGTTCCAAACCCCATTACCTCTAGGGCGGTTGGCTGCAAATAATCCCCAGCCCTGATTGTGACCAGTCGGACTGCCCTTTCCCTAGACCCCAATCAAACCGTCCTGCTGTGCACAGCTGCTGGGGGAAGTTTCAACACTGTGTAGTCTTGCTGGATGGACTGAACTACCCAGTGCCTCCCTGCAAAGGGTCGTAAGAGAAGATTTTTAATTGCTTGATTGAAGGGCACACAAAAGAAATATAATGCATGCCTTCTGCTGCCTCAGAGCTGGAAATGACACCCTGTATGTGCTTGTTTCTATGGTGGTGTTTGTGTTTGTAAATAGACTGCAAGCGCCTTGATGTTTGAGTCTGTCTTTAGTATTATAGCCACAGCTCCTAGCATAGTGGGAAAAGAAGTCAGACGGTGTTCCCTAAATGCTTGTGGAATGAACTTAAAGCCCAAAAGAATGAAAGACAAAACTAGTGCTATCTTCCAAGAACCTCAAAACTAAAAATTCAGCCCAGTGCTTAAAATTTGTAAGATTTTCATGTATTTGATATCCTTCGGTTATGAGTACATCTCAACTTATATGACACTCCATTTGGAACCTTTTAGGAGTCTGATAGAAAACACAGAAAATCAAGTTCTGGAACTATTCTTTGTGTTCTCAGTAACAGTTTGATGTAGGTATCTGTACAGTGTGTACTCCACGGTTGTATTCTCATCTCATAAATGGTACTCCATTTTACAAACTTGAAAGAATACTTATGTGTACAAAATTGGTTTTCAAATGTATTTCAGCTGCTATTACCAGTCCTTAGGAATTCCCACAGCCTCTGAACACTTGGCAAAGTGTGCACAGCTAACAATGTAGCGTGCTATTGCTTCAGGAATTGACTATAGTCATGTAATAACAGATTTTGAAACTATTTGTACTGTTTCTTCAGGAACCTGTATCAATATTAGGAAGTTTGCCTTTGATCTTATTTTTCCCATGAATAAAAGTAGAGATGCTGTACCTTTTACAAGAAATGTAATGAGGATTGACAGTTGCTTGTATAGGAAGAAAAATTTGAGCCATTTTTGCAAGCATAACAAGAAGTGTGCATGTAAAATGCACTCAATTCAAAGTGTTCATTGAATGCGGACTGGATAGGCAGGGAAGATTTCCTAGGTATATGTAGTTATGAAAGAAGGGCTAGCAGGACAAATTGATATCAAAGGGGCAGGGACAAGAATAAAAGAAACAGAATCATACATTAATTTAAAAATAGTACAAATTAAATTTGATCGGATTTAAAGCATTCATATTATGACAAATTAATTTCCTAGTGGAGCAGCTTGTACCTGAACTACAAAATTGTTAGAGTAGGATGATAATACTAAGGGAACTAGGAAAGAAACTTTAAAGAATGTTGATTCTTCAGAAGAAGCTATTTGCTCAGGGAGCATATGGTTTCCAAGTCCCAGTTATCAAGGCTACTCCATTGGTTTATGAGAATCATTTAGCAATAAAGCATTAATAAATTATTTTTTAATAAAAACCCATACTTTCTCTCTCAGTTGTCCAGTAAGTCACATTACTTTTAGAGTTAGATCACCAACGCACTATTAAAATTAAAATTTCCTTGATAAAGAGAAAAGGTGAATCTACGGTCTCTGCTAATTTGATTTTCAGAGTTAAGATTTTTATCACTCATCTGGGAAAGCACAAAAGGCACCTTGAGGTAGTAGTCATGTTGCTATTGAGGTTTGTACAGAGAATGTAACAGCAACCAATTCTATGAGACTCAGTGACAGTGATGGAAAACGGACCTGGAGGACCAGCTCATGTGGTTATGATAGTCCTGAGGAGTAGTATGGAAAGTTGAGGTCCTTCAAAAACATGTTGCTGTCAAAAATTAAATCAAAATGGGTCAAAGATATGGATATTAAGCCAACAACTTTAAACTTACTAGAAAAAGAAGTAGGGTCAACACTACAGGACATAGGAGTTGGCAGTGCCTTCCTCAACAAAACTCCCATGGCTCAAGCAGTAAAGTTAAGAATAAATGAATGGCGTGCAATTAAACTAAAAAGTTTTTGTACAGCTGAAGATCTAGTCAAGAGCATCAAGAGAGAACCTACAAAATGGGAGAAAAGCTTTGCCTGCTACACCTCGGACAGAGGGCTAATATCCAGAATATACAAGGAGCTAAAGAAACTAAACACCAAAACCACAAATAAACCAATCAACAAATGAGCTACAGATCTTATAAGAAACTTCTCACTGGAGGAAGTCCAGAAAGCCCATAAATATATGAGAAAATGCTCTACATCATTAGTTATAAGGGAAATGCAAATCAAAACTTCAATGAGATACCACCTCACTCCTGTTAGAGTGACAAAAATGAAAAATTCTAACAACAACAGATGCTGGAGGGGCTGTGGGAAAAGAGGAACACTGTTACACTGCTGGTGAGACTGCAAACTGGTTCAGCCACTATGGAAAGCAGTGTGAAGAATCCTCAAAAAATTAAGGATGGAACCACCTTATGACCCAGCTATCCCACTCCTGGGTATTTTCCCAAAAGAGTTAGAATCAGCATATTATAGTGATATGTCTTCATCAATGTTTATAGCAGCTCAATTTACTATAGCTAGATTATGGAACCAACCCAGATGTCCCTCACTCGATGAGTGGACACAAAAGCTTTGGTACTAACATACAATGGAGAGAAGACAATATTATGGCTTTTGCAGCCAAATGGATGGAAAGAATTATGCTAAGTGAAGTACCCCAATCTCAGAGACTCAAGGGCTGAATGGCATCTCTCATCTGTGGAAGCTAGAATACATGGGGAAGCAGTATGTTAGACGGCTAAGCTAATAATAACTTCAAATTGTATGATTCTCAACGCAACAGGGAGACTCCCTAGGATACTTGGAGGCATAGGGAGGGGGCAAGGGGAGGGTATAGGAAGAACACCTAGGAGACTGGAGGGTGGGAATATGGGGGAATCATCTCAGAAGATCTCTGCCATCCACGAGATATCCATTTAACTCAGGAGTTCTGGGGGAAAGAGCAACAGGGGCAACCCAAGCTGAGCATCCATGATATGGCATTAGCCCTGGATAACTAAAGTATATATACATTGGTTCTTGAATGTTTGATAATGTTTTCCTCTCAATTGTATCTCTATATCCATCTAATAAAAAATTTTTAAAAATGTTGCTGAAACAGCCCAGGTGTGGAAAATTCAGGAGGCATAAGAATGGCAGGGGCATCAAAAAGGTATATTTCACAATTTTATCAGGGCCATGGTCATTTCTGAGATATGTTACTTGATCAATATATATTACCTATTGTGAGTAGAAGTTACAAAATTGCAAAATCACATGACTTCATTTAGAGTCTGAATGTGTGTGTATGTGTATATGTAGCCAGACAGATATACTCTGTAAGAAGCAATAACTTACCTTGGTGGATTAAATTCTTTTGCTTCTTATCTATATGCCATCCTGGAGAATTTTGTAAATTCAAATTTAACATTCTCCGGATGTATAATCCTCCATTTAATATGAGAATTTTTAAAAATGAAAGAATGATTATATCAGTTGGATCCACAAGGGTAAGGGGTATTTCTGGAGGTAGAGAATGGTTACATAACTGAGGATTTGAAGAAACTTCAAAACTCAGAGTTTACATGGAACAGATTTGAAATTCTTTAAAATTTATCCTTTAGATTACTTTATTTATCCAACACATTTCTGTTGTGTCCATTATGTGTCATTCATGACTTAAGCATGAATTACACTGTCCCTACCATAAAGGAATACACATTCTAATAGGAGGGAAAGACATTCCTACTAGAAGAGGTCTTTGCATAGAATTGGTAGACAAAATAGAGGAAACTCAGTTAAGTTTAAAAATCAAATAAATAATGAATAATTTTATAGTACAAAATAATTTTATTATACTATGAGGTACTAAATATAATGGATGACTTTTAGTATAGTGAATAATGTTTAGCACAAGACAATATTTAGTACATTACCATACAATACTGAGGGCATGCCTATATTTTTAAAAAATCCACTATTTACCTTAAATTCAAATTTTAATGGGTACTCTGTATTTTTATTTGCAAAGTCTTACAACTCTGTTCTCTCTGGGAATTGTCTGCTAACAGGGTTGATTATCTGTGATTATGAAACAACTACGCATTCTTGTAAGTTTCCTTACTCCACAAATTATTTCCAAAGTGTCCCTAACGTGAATACAGGTAGATGCAGGTGTTTACTGTTTGACTATTAGATTTGATGGTAGTGCTATCACGCTGCAGAATATTGGGTAGTCAATGAATTAAATAAAGAACTAAAGATGAAGAAAAATATCTGAGCCTCTTATACTATAAGAGTTGATATCCCCGTTTGAGTCTCAGAAATTGCTTCTTTTTATCTATTGCCATTGAAAACCACATTTGATTATGTTATGTGCATGTATGAATATGGCATAATAAATATCACAAGTATATATAATTATCATGCACCAATAAATTTTTTTAAAAAGCATTGAGTTGGGCTGGAGCGGTGGCTCTGTGGTTATGGTGCTTGACTGGGAAGTGCAAGTACTCAAGTTCAAACCCCAGCACCATGTACACAATACAGTGTCAGAGCAACAGAGGCCAGATGAAAAACTAAATAAAATTGATTCTCTCTTTCTCTCTTTCTCTCACTATTCCTCTTTAAAAAATAAAATAAAATAAAAAGCATCGTCATAATCTTAGTAGTGGTTACTAAAAATGCACATTTGATTGAGTGACTAGGTTGAACCAATTAAATGCTTATAGTCTAATGTAGCTTTCTTTTTAGAAGGAAAAAAACCAGTTTTTTGTAATTGTAAGGTGTTTGTCAGAACTAGATCTCATTTTGCAAGACACTTTGTATTTCAGATTGTGAGGAATGGTTTATCTTGTATTTTGCTTCTTACAAATTTTATTCACATCTGATTGACACAAGTGCATTTACTTAGAATTCTTGAAAAAGACTATAAAAAGTGATTTTAATTTCTGAAGCATAGTCAAATCTTTTATTTGGATTTGTCCTACTAGATATTTTCTACTAAAAAGATATTCAGGGGCTGGAGCAGTGGGTGGTTACAGCATTTGCTTGGCATGCATGAGGCCGCGGGTTCAAACCCCAGTATTGTGTACACAACTAAGTGTTGGAGCAACAAAAGCCACATGAAATACTAAATAGAACTGATTCTCTCTTTCTCTCTCTCATACTGTCCATTTCTTTAAAAAAAGAAATTCATTCCTATATCCCTGAGCTTTGTATCTTTACTACTAATGACCATTAAGAGTTTAACTGCCCTGTTTAGTATCAGGCATAAATCAAGCAGGAGGGGTCTCATGGAAAGCTCCAGAGTGTGGCACCCTGTGTCCATTTGAAGGAGGCATAATTATTTTGGAGAGGAAAACTATAGCACGCTACATACTTAACCTTTTTCGTCTTGTTGTAATTCACTACATGATAATTTAAACTTATTATATTCAAAGTACATAATTCAGTGAGAAAATTATATTAAAGTACACAGAAAGATAGGGATCCTGTATTCCTTGCCATGATATTTGGTACAGTATGAAAGTCAGGATAATTCTTCCTGTGAGTACCAGGAGAATGATTTTCTTTTGTGTATTTTAAGCTTAAAATATGGTTTGAAATAAAATCCCATAAACTTTGAAAAATGTTTATGGATGAATATTACTTAAATTTTAGGTTTTTCTCTTCTAAAAAGAAAGCATGTCATTATAACAAAAATCCTTCCTAGTATTAGTCTACTTAGGCTGCTACAACACTATAGACTGGCTCATAATCAGTTGGAATCTATTTCTCACAGCTCCAGAGACTGGGAAGCTCTTGATGAAGTACCAGTATATTTGAAATCTGGTGAGGACTCAATTTCCAGTTCATAAATGACTCTCCTTCCTGCTATCATCTCATATGGTAGAAGGATAAGTCAACTCTCTGGGTCTTAATTCATAAGATACAATTCCATCCATGAAGGATTTGTCCTCTTGACCTAGTCACCTTCCAAACCATCACTTCCAAAACTACCTCATTGGGGATGAGGTTTCAACATACGAATTTGTCGGGCAGAGGGCACACATATATTCACTTCACAGAAGATCTCTTGAGTATTTGATGGACTATGAAGTTATCATGATTTGAAATTTTTCATTTTCTTGTAGATTTGTCCATTTTAGTATAATTTTAAAATTAAGGGCATTAACAGTCTTTGAGAATTTATCTTAAACTAAATTTTTTATTTGATTAACCTATTTTAAAATGCTTTTGAATTTTTTCAGTAGACTTTAGTTTTTTTGGGAGATTTAATTTCACAGTGAAATTGAGTATAAAGTATAGAATGCCCTGTCTCTCCTGTACACATAGGGACACGATCTCCCCCATTATCAGCATCACACATCAGAGTGGTACATTTGTTATAACTGATGAACCTACATGGACACTTTTTTTCCAACCCCAAATTCATGGTATACATTAAGATTTACTCTTGGTGTTGTATACTGTATGGATTTGGAGAAAAGTATGATGGACACATCCACCATCATAGTATAGAATAAATTCACTGTCCTAAACATCCTGTATGCTTTTCTGGTTCTTCTTTCCTTCCCCACTAACCTCTAGCAACCATGGATCTTTTTACTGTCTTCATAGCTTTACATTTTTCAAAATGTCATATAGTTGTACATTACAAAATATATACTCTTCAAAAATTGGTCTTCTTTTTATTAATGACTTGCAATTAAAATTCATGTGTATCTTTTCATGGCGTGATAGCCCATTTTTTTCAGTACTAAATAATATTCCATTGTCTGTATGTATCATAGTTTGTCTATTTCTTTCATGAAAGACATCGTGATTGCTCCTAATTTTCATAATTGTGAATAAAGTGACTATAAACATCTATATCAGGTCTTCATGAGTACATCATTTTTCAACTCATTCGTATTAATATAATGGATGGGGATTGCTGGATCATCCAATAAAAGTGTTAGTTTTTTTGTTTTGTTTTTTTAAGAGAGAGGGACAGTGAGAGAGACAGAGAAAGAGAGAAATAACTTTATTTAGTTTTTGACATCGCCTTAGTTGCTCCAACACTCAGTTGTGTATGTGGTGCTGGGGTTTGAACCCGGGTCCTCGTGCTTGCCAGGTAAGCGCCGAAACTGCTGAGCCACCGCTCCAGCCCAAGTGTGTTTAGTTTTATAAGAAGCTGCCAAACTGTCTTCTCAATAACTGTACCATCCTGCATTCTCACTAACAGTGAATGAAAGTTCCTGTTGCTCCATGTCCTCATCAGCATTCAGTATTATCAGTGTTTTGGATTTCAACCATTCTTATAGGTGCACAATATTATCATTGTTTCAATTTATAATTTGCTAATGATATATGTTATTGAGTGTATTTCCATACATTTAATTGACATCTATATATTTTCTTTGGTCTCATGTCTATTCAGATCTTTCCCTGTTTTTTAATTGGATTTGTTTCTATTTTGTTTAACTTTTCATTTAGAAAGAATTTCATGCTTACTGAAAAGTCATAGATCTAGTACAAAAAATTTGTGTATTCTTTATCCATATTCTCCAGTTGTTAACAATTCACCTTTATTATTATTACTTCTTTTTTTTTGCTTTTACTTTTTTATCTATATCCATGTATCTATACCTTTAGCTATATCTACAAACTAAAGATTTCTTCTTCAAAAAGATATTCGACAGGTCTAACCTGCTTCACCAACTACTCTTCAGGCAATTTTCCTTTGATGGTTTCTTGATCTTATCAAATAAGCTTTTCTTGATCCTCAAATATTGTATTAAACATATTTAAGATTCTTTGACAACTCAACCCCTTAATAAAAATTAAAAAAAATAGTAAAAAATGAATTGTAAGAAAAATGCAATATGTCAATATTTATGAGATACAGTTGCAAGATGCTGCATAAGATATTTGAATAAGCTATACTGCATGCTTTTACAAAAATGTAAATGTTTAATCCTATTGTCAATTATATCTAAAAATAACAAGGGGTGATAGGAAGAGGGGAGAAGGGGAAATGTTGGAACAGAGTTAAAGCAAGGTATATTCCAAGCATTTATGTTACTTTATATACTATAGTCATGTATATAAAAATGTTTTTCATAGGTATATGAATTATGTCATTGTACTTGGATATTTTAGGAAAAATATAGGACCAAGAAATAGAGGCAAGGGATATGGGAGTAGGGCGGTAGGGGGTTGCAGGAGGAGTATTGACCAAATTGTATTGCTGTATTGTGGGCATCTATGAATATGTGACAATAAATCCCATCTTTATGTACAACTATAATGCAGCAATAAAAATAAGGAAGAGAAAAAAGCCTGGCAAATATTTACCAATTATTAGGAGACATCTTGGGTTATACATGCTAATTCCATGGGGTTTCCTTGGAAAATTTGCTCATAATTTTGAAAATTTCTATTCTCAGCTATCACTGCCTTTCTTCCACCTTCCGTTCACTTGTTTCTGGCACTATCTCTCTTGGATAGAATATTGTACCTGCCTTCTTATAGTGTATCATTTCATCAGTCTTCATATTTTAGTCCATGTTCAAATTCAGAGTCATCTTTCTAAAATAAATACTACTAGGTATAATAGAGGAATCTGAACCAGTAGTTATTTCCAAAGGTTCAAAAGTATTTCCAAAAAGCATTAATTGGGTCCTATAATAGGAGCTCTTATTTGAGAAACTTTTAAGTCAGTGGTGTGTTCACTGTTGGTTGTTGTAAGGTAATTGTTCTAAGAGAATAGCATTTTTAGAGTGGGAGAAGTGAGTCCTCTTTTATAAGGTGTTGGTCATAAGCTAATGATCATATTTCAACATCTACACATCTTGCTCCCTTCTCTTCAACCCAAGACCATCTCTCCCATGGAATATGATGGAAGAATG
This sequence comes from Aplodontia rufa, assembly GCA_004027875.1. NCBI lineage: Eukaryota > Metazoa > Chordata > Mammalia > Rodentia > Aplodontiidae > Aplodontia > Aplodontia rufa. The sequence continues at coordinate 10,022 of PVKS010031984.1, forward strand.
TGTCCTTCTCATAAGTTTAATTTAATTGCCTGCTCTCTAGGACTTTGAAAAATATCAGAATATTTTAAAACAAAAATATTTATGAAACAAGTTTTCCAAGTGTCAGCACTGGTTTGAGCTCTATTTCAAACGTTCAATATTTCTAATAAATGGTTGTTTAGCTGGTTTTGTCCAGAATAACTCAAAGTACCCTAATAGATCCATTATATTATTGACCACACAAAAAACCATTATGTTCACCTTTATGTTTAGTCAAAATATTCTCTCTATATAACTAGCACCCATTTCATTTAGGGACACAGAACAAATTGCTTCCCTTTACTTATAAAAGAACTTCTATTTTCTTCCAAGTCCATGTGATGAGATCTTTCTTTTGCTATATGTTAATTCTTCCAAGCTTGATCTGAACTCCCTCTTTTGGAGCCCATATTTCATCAGCTCTCTGAATCTCCTACTCCCGATTTATTTCCCTCATCAATCTTTTTCTATTAAAAATTTCTTTCTTTCCAGGCACGGTGGTGTACTCCTGTAATCCCAGAGACTCAGGAGGCTGAGGCAGGAATATCAGAAGTTCAAAGACAACCTTAGCAATTAGCAAAGCCCTAAGCAACTTAGCTGGATGGCTAAGTGCCCTTGGGTTCAATTTCTTGTACCAAAAACAAAATAAAACCTCTCTCTCTCTCTCTTGACCCTATGTCTCATTAAAATACACAGCCCCCAAGGGCCTCATGCATGCTAGGCAAGTGCCCTACCTCTGAGCTATTCCCCTAGACCCCAGTATTGGTCTTGTAAAGGTAAAGACATTGCGTGCTAAAGGTGTTATATGTGCATTGCTTCCGAAACTAAATCTCATCATTGCTCCAAAATTTATGCTTTCTGTAGTCCAAAAAACCTGAAAAGTCTCCTTGACACCTCTTTTCCTATCATTCCCATCTAATCAGTCAACAAATCCTACAGCTTACTCTTAAATTCGACAGCATTTCTCACTTTTTTATGTAATTGATGATCTGACTTATGTTCATTGCTTAGCACATACTCAAATATATGATTATGGAACAAGCACAGCTGTGAAAGCAATACTACCAACTACTTCTCTTACCTACCATAACAGAGTTCCAGGTAACATTTTTGATGATTTTGTCAGTTCCTGGATGCTTAGACCCTCAGACTATGGAGACATTAATTTTCCCTTAATAGATTTTTTATTGGTATATTATAGTCATACATATTGAAAGGATTTGTTGTTATGCATTCACATGTGCACACACCATAACAAAAACAAACTTAATTCATGACCTACTTGCCTTGACTTGGAGCTTATTTGGTGTTTTTTGAGTTTGTAATTGCTTATACGACAGTTGGGCTAGCGAGCCTAGAACACTTCCAGCGTACGCCTGGACTATTGTGATTTTATACTCTTCTCTTCACAACTAATTCTTCCTGTCTTGGTTCCATTTATGCTGAGGAACAGCATACTTTTCTAGAGACTTCAAGCTTTCCTTGAAGTTTCCAGCAGCAGTAATTGACCTTTGGTTGTTTCAAATTTTGAGAGCTGAGAAACATTTCTATTTCTGGGATTTTGCAAAACCCTGATATTCGCTACTGGTCATTTTCCCCAAGCATCTACTTTTCCTACATCATTTCTAGATAGCTTCTCCTGTTTCTAAAAATTGAAGCAAAAGCAGAGGAAGACTACTGCCCTGGAGGCTTTGCTCATTACTCTCTGAAGAAAGGCTATTACTCAAAGGATGTATAGTCAAGAAGCTGGTATAAGCCAAGGTTCCAGAAAATACATTATTGACTTTCTCTTTTATCTCCTTCCATCATAGTAGTGATTATGGCCACAATTACACGGCAACTGTTAGGTGCCTAGTGCTATTCTTAAGGCATTGAATATAATTGCTTAATCATCATAGCAAACCTTTGAAATGGGTATCATTACTATCTTCCCAATCTCACAGAGAAACAGAGGTGGAATAACGTCACTTAGATTACAAGTAACAGACTTGGGTATGAACCAGTGTAACATTTCCCACATACTTATTACCTGCACTGTCTCGCCTCAAGGACACTTAGGAGAATCCACACTAATTCATTACCAAACTTAGAACAGGTGCCTTGAGTGGTTGACTTGACACGCATGCCTACTTTGCTTTCCTAAAACATAGCACGTTTTACAATGTTGACTTGATGTCAAACATTGGTTACAAAAACAGTGTGTGATGTGAGAAATAAACATTCCAAAAATTCAAATGTGCTGTGTACCCAAGAAGATTGTAATTAGTCTAAGAAGAATTACTAGCTTGTGTTTTTATTCAGTTACCCAAGAAGAGATAGACTAGAACATAATCCCTGAATGAATTTAGGAAATCAGAATAAGAGAGTAGAGCAGAAAGAGATGTCAACTCCCTAGGGAAAGGTTGCATGGTACAGGCTGTGGACAGTCATCTCATGGCCAGCCTTAGGTGCTGGAAACTAGCTAAAGAATCCATACATGAAGCCCAAGTGACTCTCAGGGTTTCAGTTTCGTTGGGATCCACCCCTTCCTTTAAAATTCAAAGGAATACCCTGAGGTTCCTTCCTGCATTGCTGCAGAAGGTCACCATAGAGCTAGACTCTAGTGATTATAAAATTCACCAAAGACTTAAGACTGTGAGGGAATCACATTGCAGAAAGGAAACTGTAAAACACGATGAGAGATATCCCTCAATGTTCCATGTAGTTTTGTAGGGAGGGTGTTCAACTTGGTGGCTCCCTCCTCAGTTTCTATTCTAATGCCATCACTCTTGCAGTTCATTCTTCCTAGTGATATTTTTCAGCTATTGTTTGGGCTAGACATTGTGTGCATATGGGGGAAAATGTAGCTTCTGCCCAAAAGGATCTTAAAAGTTAGGAAATGTTTTAATTTTGTTTTTACTTAGTACTAATTAGCACTTTTAATTACTAATTAGGATTCAATTTCGAGCTCTGCTCTCCAGACTAGGCCATGAAACTTAACTTTATAAACAAAAAGTCCCTTTAAAATATTGTACTTAAAAACCAACTTTCACCTGAAAATAAATTCTACCTGTCATAGCATCTGGCTAAATCTTTTGAAATAGTCTATGAAAATATAATTTCCCAGGTGGAGCCGGGCCTTAATACAAAGCGAGGATAAGAACTAAAGAATGAAAGATCATTAGTAACAGATAACACCAATGACTTAAAATATTGTAAGAAAATGACTTTTAAGACTTTAATAACAATAAACGGTAATAAAATGTAATAGAATGTTCGAGCTATAGTCAATAAAAATAAAAACAGTGAGATAAATGTATTATTTAAGAAGTTTTACATTTATTGAGATAAAAAGAAAAAGTCTCAAAAGCTAAAATGAATGAAGATAAAAGAAGTGGAAGTCAATAAAAAGAAAAGTAAAGTAGTATTTGAATAATGACAGATACACAAAGCTATAAGGCACAGAGGTGGCAAAACATGAAAACACCAGTTTTGAGAACGTAATGTATGTTCAAATAGAATTTTCAAAGGGCCATAGACAATGCTAAGCTAAGCATGTGTAAGAGTTGGGTAAGGCAGGCGACCTGAGCATAGGCAGGTCTGGGCTCCTTTACAGATTTCACAGCCGGGTTCTCTTACCAAGGTCCTCAAAATGAAGGACACAGTGGCACTATTAAGACTCTTATATTCTTTCTTGCAGCTTCCAGCACCCAGTTAGTTTCCAAAATCTTTTCAGGAAGATAGCACATAATAATGGTAACGTTTAGCCTTTATTATTTACCGACTCTATGCCAAATATTTTTGGATGTTAACTTCAATCTCTCCCAAATCCCATAAATGAGATCTGTCGCTTCCCCATTCTGTGGATATTTCCTAAGGCTCTAATAGTTTAGTGTTACTCAGAGCCAAGAAACTGTGGCATTTGGAATTGAAACTCAAGCGTCTTTCATCCTAGAGTGTAACTTCTTTCCATAAACACATCTTGAATTTAATCAGCCCTAGGAATTCATCTTTTCCAAGCAGCAGTATTCAGTATTTTCCACACAATTTACTGAGCACCTGTAGTTCAAATCAAACTGACAAGTTTCCTGCTACTTTATATCCCAGTGAAATTTGTTCTTTGTAGCATTTATGACTATCTATCTTGCATCTAAGTGTATTTGGAAAATTGAAATTTGAAAAAAAATCAAGCATCTTTTAAGATTGTGAAGGAAGGTCTCAGCATGAGGGCAAATTAAAATAACAAAAAAAACAAAATAGGAAAAAGAATAGATTGGTTAGGATGAGCTAGGTTACACTGCAGTAAAAAAGATTGGATTTACAGCTTTCTCTTATTCACTTGAAGCCTTTAGTGACTTTGAGTGACTGACATTCTCGAGTTGCTGCCTTGAATGTGGTTGGTCAACAATCCAGGATGCTTTGAGCTTTTGGAGTCTCCTCAACATGTGTTTCCACAACATCAGGTAAATACAGTGCTGCTTATCTTGTACTGTGACTCTAAATATCTTCACACAGATAGTATATACATCACTTTTCCCCCAACCCATTGACTTTCCAGTGTGTGTTGAAGGAGAAGAAAAATACATATGAGTGAAATAGAAGTGTTCCACACAGGTGGGGTGGGATGAGGTGTAGATGGGAGAATATGAGAACACAACGTAAAATAATATGAAGAAGACTGAAATCAAAAGAGTATACTATTTTAGGATTACATAATTGTTTGATGATTGTTTTGCTATCGTTTCTTAGGCTCATAACGGTAAAAATTATTCTAAAGTCTTTCAGGGAAAAATAGTAAAATTTTCACTGTCAGAAATGAAATAGTTCTTAAAATGTTAAACACATCCTCCATCAATCTTTGAGACGCTGCTCCATTCCTGAAGGCATCTGTAGGAGATTGAAGAGGGTGGAAGAATAAGAATGAAAAGAGCTAAAATGATAACAAAGCAACTAGGATGCATGTCAAATGCAAATCCCTGCTCTGATTCTTTCCTACATTCTACATTTGAGAAAACTCTTGAATGCATTTATATGCTTTAAGTTCATCAAGACATGAGCTCCTGTCTGCTTTTAATCTCTGTATCACTGTTTAGAAAATGAGAAGCAAACAACAAACAATTTTACCACTTTTTATCTGATGCATAATTTCCTTCTTTCTGTAGTCAAAATATAGTATTGAAAGGAACTCTACTAGAAACAAAAACTAGGGCAGGAAAGGACATACCATGGTCCTGCAGCTCAGCTGAAGGTCATTGTGTTCCTTTTGTATGTAGAGCTAACACGATCTAGGTTAGATTGCAAATTGAATTGGCATCCCAGATTTCTGTATCCTTGTTACAGAAGTATATGCACTGCCAGAAGCACACAGTACAAGATAGCTACATTTTTTTTACCCATTAAATAGCCTCAATATACTGTACACTTCTTTTCTCACTCCTTGTTGCACCTTGGCCAAAGCCAGAAACTCACCAAGACATCTTCATTCATCAAAATGTAGTCAAATCAAGTCTATAACTTTAATATAAAAAGCATAAAACTTTTTCTCCTCTCCCCTATCCCTGAGGATGGATGCAATGTCTTGGTTGTAGAGTAGTATCACAGGACTTTCTAAATCTTCTAAGAGCCCTGACACCCCTGTGCTTGGGATATATCAGAGAAAGGTGGTAAGTACTTCCTCACTTACCTGTGTCTGGATGGTGGTGCTTGTCCCTTCTCTGACTATCGTTGCTTGGCTGACTGCCTTTTGGAGGTAACCAAAGCCTAACTCTTGATGGTTGGGTGATAAGTGTGCATGCTTTAGAGTTTCATCATTATAAAGTTTTCTTGTGTGCATGATCCAGAGTTGCCTCTGCCTTACCCCCATGAAAGCCCACAGCCCTTGGTCTACCCCAGAGACTGTGTCTGGTTGCCCTGAGGCTGACCAGTGACCCATTCTCCTGCATGAACTTCTAGCAAGGTGGCTGAAGCCCAGCTATGTTTTGAGTTTTCCCTTCCAAACCTACGTGACTTAAATGAAAAAAATGCCCTCACAAAGATTTCCACATCCTAATCTCTTCTTGAATATGTGAATATATTACAATACATGGCAAAGGTTAAGGTCACAGGTGAAATTAAAACTGCTAATCAGATGACCTTAAATTAGTTGGGTCATCCTGGATTTTCTGAGTGATTCAGGTAATTAAAGGGCCAGTAAAAGATACAGAGGGAGGTAGAAGAGTAAGTCTGATTGATACAATCAATTTTTTGAAGATGGAAGAATAGGGCCACCAGCGGGGGACTGCTAGTGGTCCCTGAAAGCTGGAAAAGCAAAGAAACAGATCATTTCCTAAAGTCTTTAGAAGGGAAGGGAAATCTACTGACACTTTGATTTTATAAAGTGCTTTCTCTGTTAAAAACACGTCTACCCTTGTCTTGAATGAATTTTGGCCAGATGTTGAATTCTAAATTGAAAATAATTTTTGCTTACATTTTCAAAGTCAGCTGTTTATTTCTGTATGTCCATGATGCTGATGAAACTTCCAAAGTTATTCAGATTCTTTTTATCCCCTCCCTTCTTCCTCTCCCTCCCTCCTAGCATTCAGGTCCTACAATTTTACATGTTTGTTCTTTAGTCTTTAAGATGTTTTTGAAATATTTCTTTTTGTTGCTCTGAATTTTCATTATTTGAATATAGGATCTCCAAGACTGATCCTCTAATTTTCCCTTTATATACTTTTTCTTTCTTTCTTTGTTTCCTAGGAGATTTTCCCCCAGACTCTCTTGCAGCATATCTATTGAATTGTCTATCCTACCAATTTTTTAAATTTTCATCATTTCTGTTCTCCAAATGTCCTTTATGTATAGTATCTTATTCTTATTTCATAAATTATGCATTTTACCATTTATTTTGCATATCCCCCACCCCACTCCTGCCACATCCCTACCAGGAGGCTAAAATCTTACATTGCTAGCAGCTTGGGGAATAGTAATCTGGATGTGTAAAGTAAGGGAGAAAATTGAGGATTCTAGTTTCTTCTTAAACAAACTTTGAACCCATCTGTTGTCTATTTAGTTTTATTAACTATGTTAAGAACACTTCACATTGTTTGATTGTATGTGCATCTCCTCTCTCTCTCTCTCTTTCTTCCTTTCTATTCTGGGAATTAAATCCAGGGTCTTGCTAGGCATGTGCTCTACAACTGAGCTATACCCCAGCACTACCACATTTTAAAACATTTACTTATCTGTCAAAGGACATTTTTTTTTGTTGCTTGTTTATTTTGCATCTTAAATATGTGAATAATGCTACAGTGAACAAGGGTGTGCAAATGTTTTCAAGGTCCTAATTTCAGTTCTTTGGAATAAGTTCCCAGATATGGGATTTCTGAATCATAAGGTGGGCCTATTTCTAAATTGTTTTGTGGATTCTCTGTACTGTGTTCCATACTAACTATACTATTTGGCCCACTCATCCATGTTAAAGGATTACTTTTTCCCACATTTTCTCCAACATTTGTCTCTTGATTTTGTTCTTTTTGTAGCCATTCTGACAGATATGAAGTGGTATCTCATTGTGGTTCTGCTCTTCATTTTCCTGAGAATTATTAGCATTGAGTATTTTTCTTGTAGCTGTTGGCCATTTATATGTCTTCTTTGGAGAAATGTCTATTCAAATCTTTAAGTCATTTTTAAATTGAGTAATTAGTTTTAGAAATAATCCTTTTGCTTTAAAAATCATCTTTTCCCATACTTCCCAAAGAACTTGATGCTACCTATCACTGGAGTGTTTTCAGGCATCTGAGTAAATATTGGGTTGCTTACTGGCTTTTTTACCTTTTCAGGATTCACTGTTATCAAGATTGGTAAATCTATTAACATACTGATTTTCAAATTCGGATTTTTTTCATCTGTCCACTTTTGTAATGAACTTTCTCTTATTTTCCTTTTCTTTGTGGCATAAATTCTTTAAGAATTTCTATTAATTACTATTTAAGTCGGGCCTCTATAAGGAGCAGGGAAACATATTTAATCCCCATATTTAATAGTTTTAGTTGGGGTAGCAACCATATGTCTTCATGAATGATTCACTTAAAATCATTTTCTCCACATTAGTCTCTTTGGAAAAGAAAGGCATGGTACACAGAAAGAAAACTTCTCAACACAAATGCTGCACTCTAGAAAACTCAGCACTGTCCACCTGTCTCCAGTTGGTAGTTCCAGAGCTGGCTCTACAGCCTCTTAGAAAATGTGTTAAGAGTCTCACTACAATTTTGTTCTGAGTTTAGAATGAAACATTTAATTTTTGGCATTCGACTTTACTATTTCCTAGATAACAGGGAAAATTCTAGCCAACATTCTGTTATATACTGATTATTATTCATTTCCCAAGAAAAGTCTTTTTTCCTCCACATTAAGTTATAAAGTTGTTCTGAGTGATCAAATGGTTGATGATAGATGTTTTATCTGTATTTCTTTCACTTCTGCCTTTTAAGTTTCTATGACCTTGTCCTCAAACGTAAAAGTACAGATAGATGCTTCTTTTGTGCTCTGAAAAGTTTATGCAGGTCTACAAATGCTAATTATTCAAACCTCAGAATGTATATCATTTCAAGTGAACATATACTCTCAGGTATATTTCATAATATATTCTTCTGCATGATGAATAATGGAAGGCCTTGAAGGCAAAAAAAATGCCTGTATAAGACCATCAACTCAACAGCTCAGCTATATTTTGAAGGATTTTAGATTTTCTTGCCTACACTTTTTATACTTAATGGTTTAAAACAGTTTTGTACTAGTTTTAACCCCTTGAACACACACTCATACACATACACATGAACACTTTATGAATTCTCAGTAGACAAGTTTAAATGGCAACATAATCAATGATTTACAGTTCCATAAAATCACTTCCTTTTCTAATGCTCTCTGATTCCTTTTAAAGAACTTGCCTTGGGACTGCATCTATTTCTAGCAATAATCAATTTTATTTCTTCTTCTTACATCATTACCTATTGACCATTTTTGTGTCTTCTTATATCATTCTGAAATAAATTAAAATATGAGCATAGTTTTCTACATAGTGGAAAATAGAATTGTTGCTCTATTAATTTTTGTACATCAGAGTTTCTTATTTTTAGCAATTCTTCTACTTTTTTTCCTAACAGGATAGTATTTTGAGATTTTCCTTAATGACAAGATTATCCAAAGGACAACTCCGTTGCTCTTATGCCTCTTAGAACTAATTTTTCACCACCTCTTTTCTTACAAACTTAACTGCAGGTGTAATGGTAGATATTTCCTTGTCTCATATATCTTGTATATGCCTTTTACCAGTATTTTACAATACCATTTTATGCAAAAAATTAAACTGAATGGAGCTGTAATTTCTGGAAGCTAATGAAATCACAACAAAATCAAATGAAATAAAATCATGCTGTGCTGTCATAGATCAATCATTTATATTACAGTGCTAACTTTGTGAGGTGAAGTTTTAATATTTGGGGCAATGATGCGTAAATCTTACAGGCAGTCAATCAAGGAAAAAAAAGTCATAATGGGAGTCAGTGCTGGTTCTGCCTGGAATTGGGTCATTCTTGCTCCTATTGAAAGGAAAGATTAAACTCTGGCAGAATGGTGTCAACTGATGCTTATTTCCTCAAGTGTAATAGCCAGAAAGTTGTAGCCAAAGCTTGTAGAAGGGCTTTGAGACACAGATACCCATATGGACACACGCTTTGCTACTTTCTTGCTGTGAACTTGAGTAACTTACCTAAACTTCAATTCCTTCCATGAGATTAGTCATATTTGACAGGATTCTGTGAGCATTAAATGAGATAACACTTGGGAATACCCCTTGTTAATTTTAAAGTCCTATGGAAATCCAAATGGTATGATCGCTCACCATTGCTTGGGTTAGACTGAGCTACAGGATCATCTGAGGTAGCATGATGTCAATAAATTGTAGCTCCTTTCCATACTCAAGGAAAATGTTTCTTCAGTAATGAGCAACATTTATAAGATACCGTATAGAGAGAGAGAGAGAGAGAGAGAGAGAAAGTTCACATAATTTTAATCTGCCAAGGATTATCATTGACAACTATATTCAAATGGTATATCTGGCCAAGTGGTTTCTCTTTTTCCCCAAAATAAGACTAAATAGAGCTAGTAGGTTCCAGTCTCTTCAATGAAAGCTTAATCATTTATATTTAGAATATATTAAGATCAATATCAGAAACAATACTGTTGCTGTTTATAGACTGACACATACAGAAATTTTTAAAAAAAAATCTACTGATTATATTATAATTTAGCAATAAACAATTTCATATTTTTGGTGCATTTCTTCTGTCTTCTGTATGTCCACACAGCAACATTTTGTGTGTGTGGGTATGTTTTAGCATTTCTCATTACAAGGACTAAAGAGTATTGTGGCTTATGGCATCTACTTATACCTTGATCTTTTAAAATCCTTTTTGGATTTGGAATATACGAGAGACTGTGGTATAAAACAGCTAGTACCCACTTCTCAGTGTAACTTATTTGTCTAGTTTAGAGCAGTGTGTGGTTTAATCAACACCGCAACCAGTTAAGACTAATTTCCATTTTAACCCAAAAGTGAACTGAAGAATGTACATGCACTTTTCTTTCCTTCTGTTCACTTTTCATTGTAAAAACAATATTTTATTTTTTAAAATTCCCAAAGCAGTAACAAAATAAATAACCCAAACACTAATCAACAGATAAAAAAGAAATCTCTTTCCCTCTCTCTCCCTCTCCCTCTCTCTCTCTCTCTCTCTCTCTCTCTCACACACACACACACACACACACACACACACATACATATTGTTCCTTATATCACCCCTTTTCATAATTTTGCAGAGTTGCTATCATGGTGCAAATGTGATTGTGTGTTCAATCCTTTTTCTTTATAAATTCACTTCAAATTGTTTAAAAATTAACTTTTTCATTTTTAATTCACTCAAAAATAAAGGCTTGCATATTTTACAATGCAATGTTCAAACCAAAAGGAATATTTGCTTGATATTCCATTGAAATATTGTCATAAATTTGTAAATACTTTTCTATTGAGAATAAATAATTATCTCCAATTTTTACTATTATAAATAACATTTCATTAGCGATCTAGAGGCATAAGCTTACCTTCTTTCACTTTTTTCTCATTAAAATAAATTAATAGAGAGGCTGGAGTGGTGGCTAAGCAGTTATGGCACTTGCTTGGCTGTACACAGGTTCAAACTCTAACACCATGTACGCAACTAAATGTAAGAGCAAAGGAAGCCACGTGAAAACTAAATAAAAATTGATTCTCTCTCTCTCTCTCTCACTGTCCATCTCCCTCTTTAAAAAGCATATCTAAATTAATAGAAATAGTATATGAACCAGGTGTGGTGGCTCATGCCTGTAAACCCAACTACTCGAGAGACTGAGGCTAGAGGATTGCAAGTTTGAGGCCTGTCTCATCAATTTAATAAGACCCTGTTTCAAAATAAAATACAAATGCTAGGGATGCATCTCAGTGGTAGAGTACCTTGGATTCCACCCCCAGTACCAAAACAAACACCCCCACAAACAAACAACCCCTTAGGATTATATACCGATGAACATGCTCATGTTTTATGGGATTTTATTATGAAGGTATACTTAAAGAAGGTCCAACCTTTGTGAAGGAGGGATAAATTAGTAGAGATTTAAATCATCCTTTGAGAATACAGAACAACTGTTTTTGTAATAATTTCCTCCATAGATGGAAGGGCTATGAAGACTCCTTTTAATGGGATGATGCCAATCAAAAGCAGCTACAAGTGAGATGGTGGAAATTTGGGGAGTGCTCCTCCTTCTAGGTGGATTAAAATGGAGAATGGAACTTCTACATTGTTTCTAGGCAGCCCCTGAGAAAGGAGAACAATATTACTGAAGGTATGACCTTTCTAGAATTGTGTAAAATTGGTAATTCTCCTTCTTTTCAATCATTAAACATGTTGACTTTTCTTAGTAACATTCAGTACAGCAATTAAAATTAATAGGGATGTGCTCATGATTGACAGCACAGAGCACAGAATGAATCAGGGAACAGAGCTTCTTTTCAGAGCACAGGACCACTGTCCATTGGTGGGTCACTTGGTGAGGTCCTTTTTGTTTGAGCCCAGGATTTTGTACCTCACAGACATCTGGAGATTGAAGGCTTCTCAACTGAGTGGCCAAATCCCGTAATAAAGGTAAATGGTATTTTTATATTCCAAAGAATTTTAAATCCATTAAAATATTTTTTTCTTCATCGACACTAGCATTTTAAAGTTGAGTTATGTCTCCATGAGATTTCTTGGCATGGAAAAAATATATAAAGTAGTATTTAGCATTGGGAATATAAATCCATATAATTACAATATATCCCTAAATTGGGTTTATATTAATGGCCTAGCACCAAGTAAAAACTATCAGATTAAGAAAGAAATGTTCATGTGGCCATTGTTAACTCCAATAAAAATATTTATTTCTTGCTTTGTACATGGTAGTAGGCACTGTGAAAATGAAGAGGAGAAGGTACAAAACAAGAAGTATAAGTGACAGATATCTCACTCTCAGGGATTTTATTCATGAATATTAGTTGAGACCAGCCAATTGGGCATGTTTTGAAATCATATATGCATGAATTCAATGGATTTTCATTCTCTATAAATATACCATGGGAATGTTGAAGTCTTGAAGTGTAAATATAGTCCTATGCATGTACATGAGTAATCAGGACGTTATGTAGTTTCAGCTATAAAATTTTCCTAATGCTTTCTATTCATTTGGTTAAGAATTATGGGCCTGAGGCAAGAGCAGTGGCTCTGCAGTTACAGTGCTTTCCTGGCATGCACGAGGACACAGGTTCAAACCCCAGCACTACGTACACAACAAAGAGTCAGAGCAATAAAAGACACACGAAAAACTAAATAAAA
>PVKS010031985.1:0-22925 GCA_004027875.1 Aplodontia rufa
AAAAAAAAAAAAAAGAAGAAGAAGAATAAATCAAAAGATACCACAAGACACAGAGGATAAATGCAGAATGTAAATCATGACATTTTACAGTACAAATTACAGTTTAACCACAAATCAATGTGAAGGCAGAAGGAGAAAGGAATGAAGAGGAGAGAAATAAAAAAATGAGACCAGTATATAATTTATTCATATCATTATTTCCAGAATGAAATAAATCAACTATGAGAAGACATTATATTATCATATATATACACATACACACACACACACACACACATACATACATATGATAGTAAAATTTTACTGTCTTTTTAGGTATAACAATAACATTATGGGGGTTGGAGTAGTGGTTCAGTGGTTGGAGCACTTGCCTGCATGTGCAAGGACCCAGGATCAGACTCCAGCACCACATACACAACCAAGTGTCACAGAAACAAAGGCCAGATAAAAAAACAAATAAAGTTCATTCCCTCTTTAAAACAAAAACAAAAACACTACGATTATACAATGTAAAGTTATTTTACAGGGATGCTTACCAAAATAATTAACGGTAAAGGGGCCAAAAATAAATTTTAAAATACTTTTGCAGAGAAGGAAGGAAGAAACAAGATAACATAAAGCAAACTTCGTAAGAATCTTAGGAGTTACTGAATATGGGTAAGAATATACAGTGTTCATTTAACTACTGTGTCCTTTTTTGTATATTTCATAATGATCCCAATTTAAAAGTCAAAGATACTTCTGGGGCTGAAGAGGTGGCTCAGGGGTTACAGCGCTTGCCTGTAAAGATGTGTAACAACAAATCCCCCTATTATATACAACAATGAAAAAGGTGGGGGAGGGAATAAGACACCAAGCAAATCAGGCACATTCTCAACTGAATCAAATGAAGCCTGTACATTATTGTTATGTATTTTATTTTTAAAAGGTCTGAGATAATTCATTCATAACTATGAAGTCAACAAAATGGCATCTGTGAACTAGCTTAACACATCCCCAAGTTGGTAATTATTAAAAAATGACAATAAGCCAGTCATACACTATTTTAGCTACCCAGGAGGCTAAGGCAGGAGGTCAGCCTCAGCAACTCAGTAGCACCTTTTCTCAAAATAAAATTTCAAGGGGCTGGAGCGGTGGCTCAGCGGTTTCGGCGCTTGCCTGGCAAGCATGAGGACCCGGGTTCAAATCCCAGCACCACGTACACAACTAAGTGTTAGAGCAACTAAGGGCATGTGAAAAACTAAATAAAGTTATTTCTCTCTTTCTGTCTCTCTCACTGTCTGTCCCTCTCTCTTTAAAAAAAATAAATAAATAAAATAAAATTTCAAGAGCAGACCCCTATGGGTATCTGCTCTAGGGGTATGCTCTTGCCCCTGCAAGAGTTCTGTTTCTATTCTTCACACCTGAATAAATCCTACTCCTTTAAAAACTAAAAATAAGAAATAAATACAAAAATAAAATTTCAAGAAAGGGTTGTGAACATAGTTCACTGGTAGAATGCTGCACTAGCAAGCAGTAGGCCCTGCATTCGATCCCCAGTCCCACCAAAAGAAAGAAAGGGAAAAAAGAAACAACTGCAAGGGAACCTGATACAGGTAAAGCAAGTGGGGTGGGGGTGATCAATTCGCAAATAATTTCTATTTTAAAGCCAGTATCAAGAGCTGGAGCAGATAGCTCAGCAGTTACGGCGCTTGCCTGGCACCTACAAGGACACCAATTCGTACCCCAGCACTAGGTACACAATGAAGGCCAAATGAAAAACTATAAATATATTCAATTCTTGCTTTCTCTCTCTCTCACTGTCCCTTCTCTTTTTAAAAAGATAAAAATAAAAATAAAGCCAGTATCAAGCTGGCACGGTGGCACATGCCTGTCATTCCAGCAACTCAGGAGGCTGAAGCAGGAGGATCACAAATTCAAGGTCAGCCTCGGTAATTTAGTAAGACCCAGTCTCAAAATGAAAAAAAAAAAAAAAAAAAAAGATGAGAGATGGGGATATACCTCAATATCAAAGCACCCCTGAGTTCACTCATCAGTACTAAAAATAAATAAAACCAGTATCAAGTATTCCATCAAATAAAGTCCAGAACTAAATGGTTTCACAGGTGAATTCTAACACTGATTTATTTATTATTTATTTATTTTTTAAAGTAGGGAGAAAGAGAGAGAGAGAGAGACAGAGAGAGAAAATCAATTTTATTTTTTCATCTGGCCTTTGTTACTCCAACACTTAGCTGTGTATGTGGTGCTGGGATTTGAACCTGGGTCCTCGCACATGCCAGGCCAGCACTCCTAAGTGCTGAGATACTACTCCAGCCCTCTAACACATATTTAAAGAACCAATTCCAAACATTCTTAAAATAAATAAACAAACAAAAAAATCAAATAAAAGAAAATGCTTCCAAACTCAATTTATAAGGCCTACATTACCAACATATCAATGCCAGACAAGGTCATTACAGGTAAAGAAAATTACAGGGCAATGTCCCTGAATAATGCAGATGTAAAAATGTCTAACAAAATAGACGTAGGACAAATTCAACATCACATTAAAAAGAATCACTCAGGGCTGGAGCGGTTACAACTTTTGCCTGGCATGCACAAGTACACGAGCTCAAACCCCAGCACCACGTACACAACGAAGTCTTAGAGCAACAAAAGCCACATGAAAAACTAAATAAAACAGATTCTCTCTTTCTATGTGCCTCTCTAATTAAAAAAAAAAAAAGTTAAAAAAATAATCATTCACAATGATCAAGTGGGATTTTACCCTGAGATACAAGGATGGCTTAATAATGACAAATCAATAAATGTGATTCTATTTCTCATCCTTCTAATACCACAGAGCCACAGTCAACAATACTATGACATTTGGAGTTACAGTGAATACTACTTTTTTGGGGTTTTTTTTTTTTGTGTGTGTGTGTTTTTCTTTTCTTTTGAGAGTGAATCAAGTATATTTTTTCTTCTGGGTTTTATTTTTGTGACACTTGTTGTGTATGTAGTGCTGAAGTTTGAACCTGGGTTCTCACGCATGCCAGGCAAGTGCTGTTAAGTGCTGAGCAATCACTCCAGGCTCTAATAAATAGATTTTAATGATATTAAGTAGAAATAGTCTATGCAAGAGGAGATTAAAGAAAAAGAAGGGGGCTAGAACAGTGGCTAGGCAGTTACAAGTGCTTGTATGAAGTGCGCAAGGTCACGTGTTTGAACTCCACCACCATGTAAGCGAGGAAGTGCTGGAGCAACCTCTCTTAAACAAGAGCAAAAGAAAGACTGAGACTCCTGAAAGTGCATCTTTAAAAAGGAAGATGATTTACGCAGGTTCTAAAAGTGCAATTCTTAAGAAATTTACAGGAGCCAGGTGCAACTGCATATGCATATAATCCCAGTGACTAAGGAGGATCCTAAGTTCAAAGCCAGCCTCAGCAACTTAGCAAGACCCTGTCTCAAAATAAAAACCTGGATTGGGGATGTGGCTCAGTGGCTAGGCATCCCTGGGTTCAATATCTAGTATTTAAAAAAAAGAAGAAAGGAAGGAAGGAAGAAAGGAATTAATTTACAGTGTTTGGGGATTTAGCTCAGTGGCAGAGCACTTACCTATCACGCACAAGGCCCTGAGTTCAGTCCTCAGGCAAAAAAAACAAATTTTTTTTTTTAAAGAGAGATAAGGAGAGAGTGATTGAGAAAAAGAGAGAATCAATTTTTTTTTTCATCTGGTTCTTGTTTCACAGAAACTTAGCTGTGTATGTGGTGGGTTTGAACCCAGGTCCTTGTGCATGCCTGGCAAGCACTTAAACTGCTGAGCCCCCACTACAGCTGCTTACTATCTGTTTTAAACACTGGAAGTCCCAGCTAGAACAATTAGGCAAGAGAAATAAATAACAGCCATCCTGATAGGAAAGGAAGAAGTGAAACTTTCTCTATTTGCTGATAATCTTTCTCTTCCTCACTCCCACCTTCCATTCCTTCTCCACACACACCCTGCTCTCTTTCTCTCTCTCATTCTTCATTTATTTTGTAGTAATGAGGATTGACCCAGGTATGCTCTACTTCTGAGCTAAATCCTCAGCTCTTCCTACTTTTTTTTTTTTTTTAAGAGAGAGGGATAATGAGAGAAAGACAGTGAAAGAGAGAATCCATTTTATTTAGTTTCTCATGTGGTCCTCATTGCTCTGACGCTTAGTTGTGTACATGGTGCTGGGGTCTGAACCCACGTCCTCGCGCATGCCAGGCAAGCATGGTAACAGCTGAGCTACCACTCCAGCCCCACCCTACATTTTTACTTTATTTTGAGACAAGATATCATTAAATTACAGAAGCTAGCCTCAAACTTCGAACAAGTCACTGGGATTAAAAGGTATTCACCACTCCCCCAGCTGACATGAACTTGTGAAAAAAATCCTGAGGAATCCACAAAACTGTTAGAACTGATAAATAATAAATAAAAGTTCCAGGATATAAAAATCAGTTGAATTTTTACACAATAACACACATTCTGAAAAAAAAAATTTAGAAAGCATTCCCATTTACAATAGAGAAAAACAGACAAAGGTAGGCAAGTTGCCTTGTTCCAAGGCTAAGGCAGGAAGATCACTTGAGCCTAGAAATTTGAGGCAAGCCTGGGCAAGAAAACAAGATCCTGTTTTTAGGAGCTGGAGCGGTGGCTCTGCGGTTACAGTGCTTGCCAGGCGTGCATGAGGACACAGTTCAATCCCCAGCACCATGTGTACAACCAAGAGTTGGAGCAATGAAGACCACATGAAAAACTAAATTAAATAGATTCTCTCTTGCTCTCTCACTGTCCCTCTCTTAAAAAAAAAAAAAAAATCCTGTTTTTATTTTTTTTAAATGCTAACTTAACAAATGAGGTAAAAGACTAATACACTAAAAATTATAAAACACAGATGAAGGAAATAAGAGAAAACTCAAATAAATGTAAAGATATCCTGTGTTCATGGAATAGAAAATTATCACTACTAATACATCCATAGTAGCCTGAGGCAGAAGCATTGCAAGCTTGAGGCCAATCTGGATAATTTAGCAAGAAAGTGTCTCAAAAGAAAATAGGATTAGGGATGAGGCTCAGCCCTCATCCTTGTGCTCAAGCACAAGACCATGGGGGTTCAATCCCTAGTACTGCAAAAATATTAACTAAACCAATAACTGTACAAAACAAAACAATCTTGACATTCAATACAATGTCTATGAAAGTTATGAGGCATGGTGGCACACACGTATAATACCCGCTGAAAGTTCAAAGCTACCTCAGCAATTTAGCAAGGTCCAAAACAGCTTAGCAAGACCCTATCTCAAAATAAAAAATAAAAAGGGCTGGGGATGCAATTAAGTCCCTCTGGCTTCAAATCCCTGGTAACAAAAGTTGAAGTTTTTTTAAGCAAAACTTAAAAAAAAAAAAAAAAAATTACCAGGCAATTTTGCACAGACTGGGGATGTAGCTCAATGATGGAGTGCTTACCTCACATGCATGAAGCCCTGGGTTCAATCCCCCAGGGGTGGGGAGAGTGAGCTCACACAAGCAACTTATCAGACCCTGTTTCAAAATAAAAAATAAAAAGAGTAGGGAATATAGCTCAGTGGTAAAGCACCCCTGGGTTCAATCCCCAGTTAAAAAAAAAAAAAAAAATAGGGTCTGGAACGGTGGATCAGCGGTTACCATGCCTGCCTGGCATGTGTGAGGACACAGGTTGGAACCCCAGCACCACATACACAATGAAGCGTCAGACCAACGAAAGCCACATGGAAAACTAAGTAAATTCTTTCTTTCTTATTCTCACTGTTCCTCTCTCTTTGAAAAAAAAAAAAAGCCAACTGATTTAACAATGGCACCAAGAACACAATGAGAAAAGGACTACTATTCAACACATGGTGCTGGGAAAAATGATTCACTACATCTTATAGAAGAATGGATTAGACCTTTACCTTATACACCATGCACCAAAATTAACTCAAAATGGATTAAAGACAGGGCTGTAGCGGTAGCTCTGTTGTTACGGCACTTGCCTAGCATATGTGAGGACACGGGTTCAAACCCCAGCTACCAGATACACAAAGAAATGTCAAAGCAACAAAGCCATATAAAAAACCAAATAAAAATGATTCTCTCTCTCACACTGTCCTTCTCTTTAAAAAAAAAAAAAAAAAAAAAAAAACAGGGGCTCGGGTTGTAGGTCAGTGGTGGACCACTTCCTCAGCATTCACTGAGTTTGACCCATTAAATTAAAGACAGAAAATAAAGGTATCGCATCCATCCAAAACTAAAAAAAAAAAAAATTTAATTTCAAATGCACCAACACAAAAAAAGTTAATTAGCTTGATTTAATCATTCCATGCTCTATAGATATCAGTATACTATTCTTCATAAGTATAATACAATACTTGTCATTTTAAAATACTAGTAATTTTTCAGGGGCTGAAGCAATGGGTAAGGGATTACGGTGCTTGCCTGGCATATGTGATTGTTAGAACCAAAGAGACTCCATTTTGTGTTCTCCCTTCCGTTACAAGGAAGCAGCTTTCTAATGTATTTAAAACAGATTAACTATATTACTAAAAAACTCCCCTCCCTAATCCAGGTTGAACAACGAGGTAAATAGTACCTTTCGCCCCAATTTCGACTTTCTGCTTTTGTATTCACCTTGCTTGCTGGGCAGCAGGACTAGTAACAGGAAGTTCTTTACCCTTTATAAGCTCTGCTACAGGGCTAGAAGGCGTGTCATTCTGAAACCTGTTTGGGGGCCCAGAGTAGTCACCGATGGCCAGATCAATAAAGGCTTCTTTGGCTTATACGTAGGTAGCTGGGGTGTCTTTATCTCAGTTCGGGTACAACACGATGACCCAGGTTCAAACCCCAGCACCACGTACACAATGAGTGTCAGAGCAATGAAAGCCACATGAAAAACTAAATACAATTGATTCTAACTGTCCCTCTCTCTCTTTAAAATAGAAAAAAAGATACTAGTATTTAAAAAAAATTTTTAAAGCAGTTATCACTTAGGTAAGCCACATGTATTAAATTACAACATGGGGCTGGAGTGGTGGCTTAGCAGTTACGGCACTTGCCCGGGAAGCATGAGGAAGCGAGTTCAAACTCCAGCACCATGTACACAACCAAGTGTCTGAGGAATGAATGTCACATGAAAAACTAAATACAGATTGCTATTCTCTTTCTCTCTCTGTCCCCTCTTTCTAAAAAAATAATAAATAAAGTCCACCACGACTTTTGGTCAGAATTTCTAGCTTTAAGTTATTCATAAAAGTGGGGCTGAAGCGGTGGCTCAGCGGTTATGGCATCTGCCTGGCACGTGTAAGTACACTAGTTCAAACCCAAGAACCACATACACGACAAAGTGTCAGAGGAACGAAAGTTACATGAAAAACTAAATAAAAATTGCTTCTCTCTCTCTCTCTCACTGTCCCCTCTTTCATTAAAAAAAAAAAAAGTTATTCATAAAAGGGAGTTTCTCAGTTCATCTGAAAATAACTAATTGGTTTTTTCAAAGCTACATGAGCTAAGGGCTGGTTGCTCAGTGGTTAGAGCACTTGCCCAGCATGTGTGAGGACCTGGGTTCAGACTCCAACACCGACACAGTTAAGTGCTGGAAGAACTGAAACAAAATAAAAAAACAAAAATTGATTCTCTCTCTCCCTACCTAAGTCAAACAGTTCATTCACAGGCATCAGTAAATGCATCGTACACTTTTACAAGACCAACCATTCTTTTACAGTACACAGGCATTCCTACTAGGAGCCCAAAAGACAAAGCCGGCCATCTTTCCTCTGATGCCACGCATTTTCTTCCCAGTAATTCAGGCTTACCTCTACTACGGGCTCGCTTGCCACGGTCAGAAGGTTTGTCCCCTTGATTAGAATCAATTCCATTCTCTTCACCTCTAACTAAAAAAAGAAAAAACAGAAAAATCTACTTTTTGTTTCCAAAATTTTTTATATAACCTTACAAAGACACCTATAAACCAAGGAGAAAATGAAAAAAGACTATGAAACATGCTAAAAAATAAAAATGAGTTCAGAAAACAGGAAAAACAAAAGGTGGCAGAGCCAGGAGCAGTGGTGCACGCCTGTAATCCCACAGCTTGGGAGGCTGTGGCAGGAGGATTGCAAGTTGAAATCCAGCCTCAGCAACTTAGTGAAGCCCTAAGCAACTTAGCAAGACCTGTCTCAAAATAAAAAAATTAATATTGGGCTGGGGATATGGTTCAGTGGTTAAGTACTGCTGGGTTCAATGCCTGGTATATATATATGTATGAACAAATAAATAAAGGCACAAAAACTAAAGGGCAACACACATTGTGTAACTCAGGTGTTAAATCCCAAAAAAAAAAAATTTCAACTAGCTATTTATCTTTCTTCTATATGAATTTGACTGTTCTCGAAGTTCATTTTGCACCAATACTTAACTGTATAATATACCAAAGAACTTGCTCATTAGTTAAACTCAAAGCCTGGAAAGACACAAAACAGCAGTACCAGGGAAACAATGTTTCCTTGGAAAACTTGAAAAATTATAGGTTGGTTTTTCTAAGATGGTGTCAACACAACTGTCTTCTTTTCCTGTCTAAATTGTCATGAACGACTATATAGAATACAGAGATTTTGATGAGATACTAGCATCACCTGTTCCCCTCACCTCGTTCAGAGCATAATTCATACAAAGTCTCAGTGAGGCCTTTTCCTTACAATACATTTACTTTTGCTATATACTTTCCCATAATCCTCACTTCTCTTTCCGTCTTTGCTTTTCCCCACAGCATAGATCTTGCATAACACTATTAAAATACTACATAAAAGCTAGGGATGTACGACCATGAACTTAGCATGCACAAGGCTCTTGGTTCAAACTCCATCATCTGCCAAATATCACATAAAACATTTCACTTCAAATTTTTATTGTTACATTCCACTCTACCTTCATTAAATATTAGGGGGTGGCCCATCAGTAGAGCATTTGCCTGGCATGTGCGAGGACCCAGTTTCAAACCCCAGCATCACATATAAAACTAAAATAATATTAACACACACACGCTCTAATTTTTTTTAAAAATTAGGATGGCAAACTTTTTAAATCTGTTTTACTCACTAGTAATAAGATTATCTATTACATTAAAAAAAGTAATAAATAACAGTGAAATAAATGAGTAAGCAAAAGTCTCAAGGGCTGTTTAGGGTAACTAGTGCCAAAATCGGGGTCTAATAGAAAGTATTCAGAAAATCTTCCCTATTCAACTTTCCGCTTGATCTAACCCTTACCTATCTGCATATGGGGAAGAAAAAAACATCTTACTGTATCAGAGAATCAATCACTTCCAACACACGTTTTTAAAATTAGAGAACACCCTGTTCACAACAGTCAAAAGGCACAAGGTACAATTAACTACCTACAGCCCACAAAAAGGCTGATATGAAATTGCGTAACAGGTTTTAATGAACTATTCTGATGCGGCTCATTACAAGGATAAACTACTGTTTTGTTTTAAGAGAGAGGGACAGTGAGAGAGAGAGAGAGGAGAGAGAATTTTATTTTAGTTTTTTGTGTGGCTTTCATTGCTCTGACACTTCACTGTGTACATGGTACTGGGGTTTGAACCCGAGTACTTGCACATGCCAGGCAAGCACTATAACTGCTGAGCCACCACTCCAGCCCCAAGTATAAACTACTAAATGAACAAATTTTGCATTGAGAAAGTGGATTTATGGGCATTCTTTGGACTATTTCAGCTTTTCAGAATATCCGAAAATTCTGAAAAAGCTGAGGAGAAAAGTCTATACTTACACTCTCTTCCACGACTGCCACCTCCTCTTCCTTTACGGTTGTTTACCCGTCCACGAAATGCTTCTCTTTCACTTCTCTTCTCTCTGTTCTCTTTGTTTTCGGAACTTTCCTTTCCAAAATTCTTTTTCTTCCCCCCTACAGTTTCCCATGAAGTCTATCAAAAAGAAAACGTTCTTATTCTTCAAAGTGTGCACAATTATCCAGGGTGCATACATGAATCTTTCAAACTAATTACCCACAATTTGCAGTCATTTGCCTATCATCTCCTTATTTTCCATACAGTTCTACCTTCCTGATAAGAAAGACAACAAATGTCTTCCTGAAATCCTGTTGCTATGTAGTGCACAAATACTTACAGGTATTAACTGACTTGACAAACATACTACACAACAGATCTTCTCACAAGTCCTTCCCAATGCTGGCTTATACAGCAAATATTATGTCACCAAGCTCCTATTATATGTCCCTCCACTTACCTCAGGTAGTTCATAACCCTAGTAACATATAGATTAATTCAAAGAACACAAAAATACTTAGAAATTCAAACTAGATCATTGTCTCTTTTTTTTCTCTCTCTCTCTCTGTATCTTTTACTTTCTTGTCTTTTTTAAGGGCTGGAGCGGAGGCTTGGCAGTTATAGCGCTTACCTGGCATGCGCAGGTACGCGGGTTTGAACCCCAGCATCATGTACACAATGAAGTGTCAGGGCGACAAAAGCCACATGAAAAACTAAGTAAAAATACCAAAACCCAACAAAGACACATCAAAAAAAAACTACAGACTAATATCCCTGAATGAACACTGATGCAGAAATCCTTAATACAGTTCTTGCAAACCGCATTCAAAAACACATCAAGAAGATAATTCATCATGATCAAGTGGGTTTCGTTCCAGGTATGCAAGGATGGTTCAACACATGCAAATCAGCATATGTGATTCATCTTTTAAACAGAATTAAGGACAAAAACTATGTGATCATCTCAATAGATGCAGAAAAAGCCTTCGATAAAATCCAGCACCCATTTATGCTCAAAACTCTTAAAGAAAATAAAGATCAAAGGAATTTATCTTAACTTGAAAAAGCCATGGAAGCCAAACCCTAGCTAGCATAATACTAAATGGAGGAAAGTTGACAGCATTTCCACCAAACTCGGGAACAGGACAAGGCTGCCCTCTCTTACCACTTTTATTCAATATAGTCCTGGAGACCCTGGCTGGAACAATCAGGCAAGAGAAGGAAATCAAAGAGATAAGAATAGGAAGGAAGGGGGCTGCAGCGGCGGCTCGGCGGTTACTGCGCTTGCCCAGAATGCACAAGTGCATGGGTCGAAACCCTAGCACCACGTACACAACGAAGTCTCTGAGCACTGAAAGCCAAATGAAAAATCAAAAAAAAAAAATCGATTCTCTCTTTCTCTCTCACTCTCCCTCTCTCTCTAAAAAAATAAATTAATTAATAAAAAGAGGGCTAGAGAGGTGGCTCAGCAATACAGCACTTGCCTGGCACACACAAGGACCCGGGTTCGGAATGCCAATACCATAATGCACAACCAAGTGTCAGAAAACTACAACCATGTGAAAAAAATAAATAAATTCTCTGGAGATTAGGGTTCCTATGTTCAATCCCTAGTACACACAAAAAGAAAAAAGAAAGAAAGAAAAGAGGAAATAATCCAGGCTAGGGATGTTAACTCTGAGGTAAAGTACTTGCCTAGCATGCATGAGGCCATGGGTTCAATATTCAATTTTGACAAAAACCTGAAAATTAAAAAAATTAAAAATTCCACCTGATACAGAAATGGAATGAAATCTACAGGATCTAAAGTAACGACAATAGAAAAGAGTATAGGTATAATCTCTCTACCATAAAAGGAAAAGAGCCCCTCCAGTTAATGATTTCCAAGTGTGCTGTTTACTTATAGTGTCATAGTGCCTCCTTTTTTTTTTTTTTTTTTTGAGAGGGAAAGTAAGAGAGAGAGAGAGAGAGAAACAATTTTTACTTAGTTTTTTCATGTGACTTTTGTTGCTCCGAGACATTGTTGTATTCATGGTGCTGGGGTTTGAATTTGCATACTCACATGGGTGGGGCAAGCGCTGTAACCACCAAGCCACCACCCCAGCATTTCCTTTTTTTTTATGAGGGTAGTGCTGTTCAGTTCATTTTGAAAATAACTAAGTCTATTCAGCTTCCATTAGAAATGAGGTAAACATAGTCGCCATACTTTACAAAACCTAGGAAATATATCCCTACAGGTCAGTGAACAAAAACTATTAAAAATTTATAACAAGGTATTTTTCCAAAAAATTCATGTGTTTAGTGGTTTATCATGTGAAATAGTATTCTGCTGCCTGGAATTTTACCCATAGGTACTGCTACACCCAAATAGTAAAATATGTCTCAAACTAATTTTTTGTTGTTGTTTTTGTTTGTTTGGTGTTGGGTTTTTTTGTTTGTTTGTTTGTTTGGTACCAGTGATTGAACCCAGGGGCACTTAACCACTTAGCAACATCCCTAGGCCTTTTTATTTTTTATTTTGAGATAAGTTGTCACTAAGTTGCTTAGGGCCTAAGTTGCTGAGGCTGGATTTGAAGTTGCAATCCTCCTGCCTCAGCTGCCTGAGTCACTGGAATTATAGGCATGTGCCACCACACCTAGCTCGAATCAGCGAATTTTTATACTTGAAAAAAAAAAATCATTCTGCTTGTTACTCATGAACTAAAACTGGTCATTTCAGTTTTTGGTTACTCATAGTAGTTCATTTTTATGTTACCTCCCCATTAGGGCCTAACCCTAAAAAGAGTGTGATTAAACTTGAACACTGATAAGAATGCCACTTTTCTCTCTCTGCACGGGTGAGTGTGTGTGTGTGAGGGAGTAAAAGAGAGAGCAAGAGAGAAATAGACAGTGACAGTGTTGGGGATCAAACAACCCAGGACTTCACACACGCTAGGCAGGCATTTTGCCATTGGGCTACATACAACCCCATCCCTAAGAAAGTTTCTTTTTGACACATTTAAAAAGGTAAAACATTATTTGTTTTAATCTGTTCTGAAAGTTTCCGCAATTTAAAAATACAAATGAAAAACCAAGAGATTAGGGCTAACTAATGTTAGCCCAGTGTGGCTTTGGTTGTATCCTTTCTAAAATCAAAAGGAAGAATGCTAGTATGCTTGCCCATTTGACAAACTTTAAGGTTTAAAAAAAAAAAAACTTGCTGAGCACAGTGCTACATGCCTACAATCCCAGCAACTCAGAAGACTAAGAGAGGAGGCTAAGAAAAGAGGTTCACAAGAGTGAGGCCAGTCTGGGCAACTTGGTGAAACCCTGCCTTAAAATAGAAAATAGAAAAGTTTGAGCATGTGGCTTAGTGCTCAATCCCCACTACAACAACCAAAAAAAAAAATTTTTTTTTTGCCTTACTGTGTGTGTGTGTGTGTGTGTGTGTGTGTGTGTTTTGAACTGTTGTGATAATATGGCCATAAAATAACTTCTTACATAAACAGATATATCAACAAATTCTGATTTTCTGTGAGACCAGAGATACAATGAGTGGTTAGAAGTGACAAATGAGATGAAACATGAGCACTGTGGAACCAGAAGTTTTTCAGGTTTGTCCACAGGTCCAAAACATTTTGGAAGTTGTATACAGCTGGAGTAGATAACAAGCTCTGTTCTACATCTTTGGATTCTATAACTTCATGAAGAAACCACACATAACAAAAACTATCCTTTCAAGTTAGTGTTCTTCTGGAACTTAAGACAAATACAGCATGGGCACTCATAATCTCCCTTACCCTCACTCTAACCAAAAAGAAACTCTGGAGACAAATCTCAGCACCGAAAATCAATCAGTAATACTTACCGTGTCAGAATTACCTTCCAGCAATATATTAATAGCTTTGTTCACGTCTCCATTACAGTCATGCAGTGCCACTATGCATTCATCCTGATTTTTCCCCGTCACTTCCATAAGCTATTCAAAGTATGAGAAAATGGTTAGGGGGAGCCAAGAAAAGGCACTTAATACTTCTATTACAAATACAGAAATTATGCACTCCATTTACATGGGATGACATCTTCCAGATTATGAGTTTATAATGAGAAAATAAGTTTACCTGTCTTTTTGTAGCACCCCATGTCTTTCACTAATATTGGTAGAATCACATGACAAATCAACCTTCCTATAAACTGAGGAAGTATCAGATCAATAATTAGCACTATAAAAATATTTATACCTGGGGCTGGAGCAATGGCTCGGAGGTTACACCTCTTGTCCAGCATGCGCAAGTACACGGGTTCAAACCCCAGCACCCATGTACACAACTAAATGTCAGAGCAACGAAAGCCATGTGAAAAATGCAATAAAAATTGATTCTGTCTCTCTTTCACTTTCTTCTCTTTAAAAAAAAAATATATATATGTATACCAACCTTCTCAGATCACCCAGGATCATGTTACCTGTCTGCTAAACTCAGTTCAAAGGCATAAGATTCACAAAATTCTGAACTATTAAAACATTAAGAGGGATTATATAAATACATGACCAACATTCCCAGATAATCCAGTCCAAATGTTCTGCATAGGGACATTTCATATACTGGCTCTCACTGCTTATATTAGAACACACCAACGTGACTGAATGGTAGTTGAGTGGTTACAGTGCTTGCCTCACAAGTATGAGGAACCAAGTTCAAATGCCAACACCACATATACAATTAAGTGTTGGAGAAACAAAGGCCAAACGAAAATAAATAAACTTGATTCTCCCTTTCTCTCTCTCTTTAAAAAAACAAAACAAAACAAAACCCGGTGCATATAGACATTTGGGGGAGGGGAGTTGCCAGGGATCAAACCCAGGGGTACTTAACCACAGAGCCACATCCCCAGCTCTTTTTTATTTTTTATTTTGAGATAGAGGTCTCAATAAGTTGCTTAGGGCCTCACTAAATTGCTAACAGGCCTTGAACTTACAATTTTCCTGCCTTAGCCTCCTAAGCCATTGGGATTACAGACATGTTCCATCATACCTGGTGCAATCTAAGTTTTCACACCTTAAATTTTTATAAGTAGGATTCTATTGCTATCACTAACAATACCCCTTAGCA
This sequence comes from Aplodontia rufa, assembly GCA_004027875.1. NCBI lineage: Eukaryota > Metazoa > Chordata > Mammalia > Rodentia > Aplodontiidae > Aplodontia > Aplodontia rufa. The sequence goes on from PVKS010031985.1 coordinate 14,918, forward strand.
AGTTATTTTCTCATGGAATTCAATACACAACAAAGTGTCAGAGCACAAAAGCCACATGAAAAAACTAAATACAATTGATTCTTTCTCTCTCTCTCTCTCTCTCTGTCCCTCTCTCTTAAAAAAAGAAAAAAGAGAAAAACAAAAAAATAGGGGCTGGAGCAGTGGCTAAATGGTTAGAACGCTTGCCTGGCAAGCACAAGGACCTGGATTCAAGCCCCAGCATCATGTACACAGCTAAGTGTTAGAGCAATGAAAACCAGATGAAACACTAAATAAAATTGATTCTCTCTTTCTCTCACTGTCCCTCTCTATTAAAAAAAAAAAAAATACTGAATCACAAGTATAAAATCCAATAAATGGACATAAATTGAGACTAAAGCAAGAAACCTATTTCAATCTAGACATGGTGGCACATGCCTATAATCCCAGCAACTTGGGAGGCTGAGCCAGAAGGATCACAAGTTCCAGACCAGCCTTGCAACTTAATGAGACCCTGTCTCAAAATGAAAAATAAGCTGGGCACAAAGGTGGATGCCTATAATCCCAGTGGATTGAGAGTCTGAAGCAGAAGCATAGCAAGTTTGAGGCCAGCCTCAGTAACTTACTAGATTGTGTCAAAATAAAAAATAAAAAGGGCTGGAAGAGCTGAATTGTTACTCAGTAGTTGAAGCACTTGCCTGGCATGCACAAGGACCCTGGTTCAAATCCCAGCACCACATTCACAAGTAAATGTTAGAGAAACAAAGGTCAGATGAAAATATAAATAGTTGGGGCTGGAGCGGTGGCTCAGTGGGTTCAGCGCTTGCCTGGCAAGCACGAGGACCTGGGTTCAAACCCCAGCACCATGTACACAACTGAGTGTTGGAGCAACTAAGGCCATGTGAAAATCGAAATAAAGTTGTTTCTCTCTTTCTCTGTCTCTTTCACTGTCCCTCTCTCTTTTAAAAAAATAAATAAATAAATAGTTGATTCTCTCTTTAAAAAACAACAACAACACAACAACGAGGGCTGGGGATGTGGCTCATTGGTTAAGCAACTCTGATTTCAATCCCCAGTGCCATGTATTTAAAAAACAACAACAAAAAAAGACTACTTCAAAACTAAAATCTCTAGTGAAATTATCTTTTTAAGCACAGGAAGAACAGATCACAAAAATCATAGTATCATAGTATCCTTTGCCAGAAACATACCTGTTTAACTTTAGCTTCAAAATCTGAATCATTCTTATCAAAGATAACTTGAGCGAGACGCATTTGTTCAGCTGTTGCCTGGAAAGCACATACAACTGGTAAAGATGTGGGCAACAAAAATGTAAGTTAGATGATAAAATCTGGGACAGATGAAGCTCTCAAGCACAAACCACTACAATTAATGGAAATACTAACTAAAACTACAAAAGGATTCTGAATTTAGGTCTCAACTATATACAACCTGTTTCCGTAAAATAAATAAGCATTTGGGTACAGAGGTGACTCAGTGGTAGAGTGCTTTCCTGGTATGCATGAGGACCCAGGTTCAAACCCCAGCACACATAAAAGAAAGTGTCAAAAAACCAAAAACTAGAAGCAAAAATAAATGAAACTGACTCTCTTAAAAGAAAAAAAAAAAAAAAAAAAAAGAGCCAGGGGTGGTGGCGCATGCCTGCAATCCCAGCAACTCAGGAGGCTGAGGCAGGAGGATTCCAAGTTCAAAGCCAGCCTCAGCGACTTTTTGTGAGGCCCTAAGCAATATAGCAAGACCCTATCTCAAAATAAAATATAAAAAGCCCTGCTGGGGCTAGAGCAGTGGCTCAGTGGTTATGGCATTTGCCTACAATGTGTGAGGACATGGGTTCAAACTGCACCACACGGACCACGAAGTGTCAGAGCAACGAAGGTCACATGAAAACTGAATAGAACTGATTCTTCCTTGCTCTGACTGTCCCTATCTCTTTAAAAGAAAGGCGAGCGGGGGGGGGGGGGGGGGGGGGGGGGGGGGGGGGGGGGGGGTGGTGCTGCTGGGGATGTGGTTCATCAGTTAAGCGCCCCTGGGTTAAATCCCCAGTGCCAAAAAGAAAAGGAAAGAAAAAAAAAGATAAATAGCATCAAATTAAATAGTTTAAAGGACCCATTCCTTTTGGATTTTCTTTCTCTTGAGGAGGAGGTGGGGGAACCAGCACAACAAAAAGTAGAACAAAGAACAATGGAAACAACTGCCCAGACTCAGGCTTAGAACTAGTCCTAGGGTCAAAAAAGCAAAAAGCTCTGCTGTCAACTCTAGAAAGGTAACCTCATCAGTTCAGGAGAAAAAAGGCTGAATAGGAAATATTTTTTAAAGCTATCCCTTTTTTAAAATCACAATTTTAGAAGTTTTTAATTAAGAATTAAAAATACTGAAGTTAGTTGCCTCTACAAAAAGCACTTTCAGTTATTTTATTTACTCAAAATCCCTTTTGTTTCCATGAACCAAATTTTTAAGATTTCTCTGTCATCTTTTTGGCAACAGGAAAAAATGTTATTACTCTTTTGTGCAATGACTCAACATTAATAATGTAACCATTTTGTGTCTTATTTTTTGCAAAGGTATCATAATGATATGTGTGCAGAAACTCTCGTCCTAGCTCAATACAACCTTCTAGTAAATTTAAAATTATTTCAAAATTGTTTGCTTTTTCAATTACCCTTTCATCCTCCTCCTAGTACGGAGAACTAAACCTAAGAATATGCTATCACCGAGCTAAATCCCTACCTATCTTTTTTCTTTTTCTTTCTTTCTTTTTTTTTTTTTTTGAGACAGAGTCTCAGTAAGTTGCCAAGGCTGCCCTTGAACTTGCAATCCTCCTGCCTCAGCCTGAGTAGCTGGAATAACAGGAATGCATCCCCAAGCCTAACTCCTTAAGTGGCTCTTCTTAACTAAAGTTTACATTAACTCCTAACACAAATAATTTAAAAGATAAATTGGGCGCGGTGGCACATGCCTGTAATCCCTGGAACTCAGAGGGTTGAGACAGGAGGATCGTGATTTCAAAGCCAGTCTTAGAAACTTAGTGAAACTTTGACTTAAAATAAAATATAAAAAGGCTGAGGATGTGACTCAGTGGTTAAGCACCCCTGGGTCAATTCCTAGTACCAAAAAAAATAAAAAATAAAAAATAAATAAAAGCTGAAGAGTTTACTTACAAAATGACTTTAGAGGGGAAAAGCCATAAGAACTAATGAACAGCTTTCCTCTTTCTTAGCTTTTAATATATACTGCATTCAAGGGCTGGAGCCCTGGCTATGCAGTGACAGCGCTTGCCTGGCATGCAAAAGGACACAGGTTCGAACCTCAGCATCGTGTAAACAAAGAAGTATCTGAGCAAGGAAAGCCACATGAAAAATTAAATAAAAAGTTGATTCTCAGAAAGATGAAACAGATAGTTTTGCAATACCAGATCTAAAGCTACACTATAGAGCTGTAGTACCAAAATCACATGATAATAGTATCAAAATAGGAATGAAGAGAAATAGAATAGAAGACTCTGAGACAAACCCACAGATCTTTAAACATCTTATCTTTGACAAAAGGGGTCAAAATATAACATGGAAGTGAGACAGTCTATTCAACAAATGGTGCTGGACAAACTGGATAACCACTTGCAGAAAATTGGAATTAGATCCTTCTCTCTCACCTTGCACAAAAATCAAATAAAAATGGATCAAGGAGGGCTGGAGCAGTGGCTCAGCGGTTTTGGTGCTTGCCTGGCAAGCGTGAGGACCCGGGTTCAAACCCCAGCACCACGTACACAACTGAGTGTTGGAGCAACTAAGGCCATGTGAAAAACTAAATAAAAGTCGTTTCTCTCTTTCTCTGTCTCTCTCACTGTCTCTCTCTTTAAATAAAAACGAATTTTAAAAAAAAATGGATCAAGGAACTAGGAATTAAACCAGCTACCATGCAACTGCTGGTAGAAAAGTTAGAACCAACACTCCAGCATTTGGGAGTAGGCAAAGAATTTCTCAACGTCTCCTAAAGTGAAAAAAGTCAAGTCAAAAATTAGTGAGTTGGATTATCATAAAGCTAAAAAGCCTTTGCACAGCTACGAAAATGATCAAAACTGTCAATAGACTTCCAACAGAAGAGGAGAAAATCATGGCCTTTGGTTCTTCTGACAGTGGACTAATATCCAGAATTTACAAAATCCTCAAACTCAATAACAAAAACACAAACAACCCAATCAATAAATGGGCCAAAGAGCTATATGGAAACTTCTCTCAACAGAAGACATTGAGCAAGCCAATGAATACATGAGAAAGTGTTCTAAATCACTAGTAATCCAAGAAATGCAAATGCAAACTACATTAAGATTTCATGGGGCTGGAGCGGTGGCTTGGCAGTTACTCACGGTGCTTGCCCGGCATGCGCAAGTACACCGGTTCAAACCCCAGCACTACAAACGCAACTGAGTGTCAGAGCAACGAAAGCCATGTGAAAAACTCAATAAAAATTGATTCTCTCTCTCTCTCTCTCTCTCTCTCTCTCACACTGTCCTTCTCTCTTTAAGAAAGAAAAAAAGATTTCAAATCACATATGTCAGATTGGCAAAAATGAAGAATATAAACAATAACAGACGCTGGAGGGGTTGTGGGGAGACAGGAACACTAGCACACTGTTGTCTGGAAAGCAGTGTGGAGAATACTCAAAAAATAAGAGATGGGCCCACCATATGATCCAGCTATTCCTTTTTTGGGTATTCTTCCAGTGGAGTTAGAATTAACACATCACATCGACACAGCAAAACCTATGTTCATAGCAGGTCAATTTACAATAGCTAAATTATGGAACCAGCCCAGATGCCCCTCACTGGATGAATGGATCCAAAAAATGTGAGATACACACACACACACACACACACACACACACCCCATGGAGTTCTACTCGGCAATTAGAAACAATGATAATCATGCTAAGCAAAGTTAGCCAAACGAAGAGAGTCTAGGGTCGAATGTTTTCACTCATTTGTGGAGGCTGGAGCTAAACCCAGGCCTGTGTGAAAGGTAGTCAATCTTATGTATTAGACTCAGCAAAGGGGTAGCAAAACATAATCTAGGGCAATCATAGATATGTATCGGGAAGGAGAGGGGAAGGGGCAGGTGGGGAAGGGAAAAGTGAGGGCGAATAGGGAGGGATCTAGAGATTAAATCTGATTTAAGAATATATGCATATGCATATTACTTTGGATGCATTTTTGATTGTGCAATAGCTAAATTTCTTAATTAAAAAAATTGATTCTCTCTGTCCCTGTGTCTGTGTGAGTGTGTATCACTGTATTCAGTTTAATTTTTATTCTTTTTGTAGTACTGAGGATTGAACCTAGAGCACTTTTACCATTGAACTACATTCCCAGCCCTTTTATTTCCTCCCAAGACAAGTTTTCACCATATTGCTGAGGCTGACCTTAAACTTGCAATCCTCTGGCCTCAGCCTTCCGAGTCACTGGGATTACAGGAATACACTATGACGCCTATTTAATTTTTATTTCATGTTTGACTACTGGGGGCAAAAATTGAAATATATATTGATTGTAGGCTGAATGGTAGAATACCTGCCCAACAATAAGGAGGATATGAGTTTAATCCCCAACACTGTAAAAAAATAAATAAAATGAAATATCATTTTAAAAGACAAGCAAAGGGACTGTGGATTATGAATATCACTTCTGATAACCAGCAAAGTATATATGCTGATCCAAAAAGAATCATTAATGAATATTAATTTTATTTATTTCTTAAAGAGAGGGACAGTGAGAGAGAAAGAGAGAGAATCAGTTTTATTTAGTTTTTCATGTGGCTTTCATTGCTCTGACACTTGTTTGTGTACGCACTGCTGGAGTTCGAACCCGCATCCTTGCACATGCCAGACAAGCGCTGTAACTGTAACCACTGAGCCATCACTCCAGCCCCAAGAATGCTAATTTTAAAAGGGAATGTTTGATAAGCAAGGAACAGGATATTTACACATGGCCTCCATATATCTCCCCAAATACTGTTATGCTAGAAGACGCATAACAATAAATTTGAGGTAGTGGACAAAACCCAGACTAAGTGAGGAAAATCAATATCCTCAATGAGCAAAACATGAACATCATATGACTCTTGGTGTGATATTTTAAAAGGAATACTCAACATTGTGGCATGACTACCAGCAACTTTTTTCACATCCATCTATTGAAGAGCCCTAAAAATGATGACTAAACCAGTAACAATACACATTTTCAGTTACCAGATTAAAACTGCTAAGTACCATTTCTAACTAAAACAAACCAGGGATCCTTAAACCAATGGCTGATTCAAGTCACAAAGCAGAAAATATATATGTCTGGGGGTTGGGGATTTAGTTCAGTGGCAGAGCGCTTGCCTAGCACGTGCAAGGCCCCAATTTCAGTCCTCAGCCCTGAAAAAAAAAACGAAAATATATATGTCTGGAATATTTTGTCATACCATTTATGAAAACACTATCAATGGTTAATAGAACCAATTTCAAACCCACTCAAGGGCCAACATCCACTGACCAAAGATGGGTTAAGCTGAACTTCAAAAGAGTAACTAAAGCTGGGTATAGTGGTGCACACCTGTAATCCCAGCAGCTCTGGAGGCAGAGGCAGGAGAATTCCACATTCAAGGCCAGCCTCAGCAGCTTATCAAGGCTCTAAGCAACTTAGTGTCTCAAAATAAAAAAATAAAAAGGGCTAGGGATGTTGCTCAGTGGTTAAGCATCCCTGGGTTCAATCCTCAGTACCAAAAGAAGTAATTAAAGCCAGGTGCAGTAATGTATGCCTATAATCCCAGCAGTTGAGGAGTCTTAGACAGGAGAATCTCAAATTTGAGGCCAATGTCAGTAACTTATCTAGGTCCTAAGCAACTTTGTGAGACTCTGACTTAAAATAAAAAATAAAAAGGGGCTGGTGATATAGCTGAGTGATAAAGAGCCTCTGGGTTGAATCACCCAGTACCAAAAAAGTAACTGAAGTCTAACAAATTTTAAATCAGTACCTTTATAGGGATATTTTTTAAAATACTTCTTGGGGTGGGAATACAGTTCAGTGGCAGAGTACTTGCCTACCATGGAAGATGCCCTGGGTTTGATCGCCATCACCAAAAATCTCCAAAAATAGTAATTATTCACCTTTGCAAGATGACAGGTAATCATTTTTTTTAAAAACTGATATATGTTCTCTAAAAGTGTAATGGTCATGAAATACCATGAAAAATAGTCAGAGACCAGAAGAATCAAGTGAGAAATGACCACTATTTGGATTTGATTCTGGAACAGAAAAAGGATACTGAAGGAAAAACAAACAAAATCCAATTAAAGTCTATATTTAGTTGATGTTGTGCCAATATTTTAGAAATGACAAATGCTTGATACTCACCCTAAATAAGAAGCAAAATTATACACGTTAAATTTAAGACCCAGTACTCCCACTTCAAAAATGGTGAAACTGGCCTACTAGATGTTTAAAACTAAAACTTGAAGACTATATCCAAAGGAAAAACAGTCAATATTTTGGCCCTTGGCATTTAAGGTCATCCAGAACTCAGACACTGACAAGATCCCTGTAAGGACCCTACAACTCCAATGAGTCATACAACCTCTGGATCAGGGGAATCGTGAGGACCCAGATAACAGGAACATAACCATTGCACATTTTGCAAAGAGGAGGTTCTTGAAAACGGAAATGTCCCTAATACTTCCAAGGGAAGTCACATGTGGTCAGCAAGACCCTAACCCATCCTGGAAGATGGCACTAGCAGAGGAAGGCTAAAGAAGCCAGAGTCAAGTTCCTAAGAGTGACCTATGGCAAATCTCAGCTGACTTTTTTTCTTTGAAAAAGAGAAGAAAGAGAGCTAAATTTATTTTTTTATCTCCACTTAGTTGTATATGTGGGACTGGGGACTGAACCCAGTTCCTTGCTCATGCAAGGCAAGCACTCAGTACTGCTAAGCCACTGCTCCAGTCCTCAGCTGACTTTTTTTTTTTTTTGAGAGAG
>PVKS010031986.1:0-22965 GCA_004027875.1 Aplodontia rufa
TCCTAAAAAAAAAAAAAAAAACCAAACCAAATACAGTGACATAATTCTTATACATATGAAGAACATTTTTATATATATGGCTATAGTATATACAATGACATTTATAACTGCTTGGAATGTACCTTGCTTTATCTTAGTTCCAACATTTCCCGCTTTCCTCCCTTACCATCACCCCTTGTTATTCTTAAAAATATTTGACACTGGGATTAAACATTTACACTTTTGTACAGGTATGCAGCATAGCTTGTTCAAATATCTTGTGAAGTATATTGCAACTGTATCTCATAAATATTAACATTTTGCATTTTTGTTCTATGGATCTAATACATGAGTTTGTTTACTTTACTCCTGAGCCTGGGTTTAGGACCAGCCTCCACAAATGAGGGAAACCATCCAGACCTTGACTATCTGGGTTTGGCTAACTTCTCTGAGCATGGTTTCTTCCAATGCCATCCATTTACCTTCAATAGATGCAATATCATTGTTTCTAATAGCTGAGTAGAACTCCATTGTGTGTGTATGTATGTATATACAGCTTTTGGATCCATTCATCCACTGAGGGGCATCTGGGTTGGTTCCATAATTTAGCTATTGTAAATTGAGCTGCTATGAACATGCATTTTGCTGTGTGTGCCCTACTTTCTTTACCTCAACATTCTTAGGCTCCTTCTCTCCCCCCCTCCCTGTTCTCCATACCAGCCGACCGGGGGCTGTCTGGCTCACCTCAACACTTATAGACCCCAATGTTTGAATCCCTCTTTGCTCTCTTCCCCTGTCCCCCGTGCCAACCATTGGGGAGCCCTCTAGCTTACTTCAACACTTTTGGAAATGTCTCTTTACTATAGGATCCCTTATTTTTCTAGTCCTTTTATGGTACTCCTTGCATTCCCCTTTGAAGCCTCTCTATTGTCTCACCTCCGCCTTAGGTCAATTAGCTAGCAAGACAGACCCCGCCTTAGATTCCCTACGGATTCTCCTTAAGAGCAGAGGATTAGAGCTCACTGATAGTCAAATTAAAGCCATGTGGACCACGTTTATTAGGGTGGCCCCCTGGTTACCTAAAAGTAACTTATTTAATTGGAATACATGGGACCAAATCGATCAACTCCTTAGAGAAGCTCAAATCCAATCTGGGGATCCCCCTCCCTTTGGGGCATTTCTTACAATTTCTGCCCTTAAGAACTGCTTTCCCCTGAAGCCTGGCTCAAATCCTTCAGGATTTGAGGCCAATTAACCAAAGAATGGTTCCCTTTGGGACCCCTCAACGAGGCCTCCCATGGATTCTGGCCATTCCTAATGATCATCACCTGATTATCATTGATATTAAGGACTGTTTTTTTTCTATCCCCCTCCACCCTGAAGATAGAGAAAGGTTTGCTTTCTCCCTTCCCTCACTTAACTTTAAGGGACCTGACCAAAGATTTGAATGGACTGTCCTTCCTCAGGGAATGGCTAATAGTCCCTCTATCTGTCAACACTTTTTATCTAATATACTTGCCCCTCTAGACACTTGCCCCAAGTTACTTCTATATACTTATGTGGATGATATCATCCTGGGATCCCCCTGCCCAGAGACCCTTCAACAAGCTTTTGGTAACTGTCTGCACCTCCTTGCCCAACATAATTTCCAAGTAGCTCCCAAAAAAATCCAAAATATTCCCCCCTTCAAAATTCTTGGGTCTATTCTCACCATAGATTCTGTTTCTCCTCTAAAACCTCATTATGTATTAGGGATACTTACACCCTCACCCAACTTCAACAACTACTCGGGGAGATTAATTGGATGAGACCCTGGCTCCCCATCTCTACAGCTGAACTTACACCCCTCTTGGACCTTTTAAAAGACCTTAACCTGCAATCCTCTGTCCAACTATCCCCCACTCACCGGGAGGTACTTTCCAAGGTCCAACAAGCCATTAATTCCACCTCCCTGAAGAGATTTGACCCTAACCTACCTCTATTTTTGTATGTTTTCCCGAGTAAAACTGTCCTTATGGCTCTTCTAGCTCAGAAGGGAAAGCGTATTCATTGGGTACACCTCTCAATGGGGGGAGCCCCCCGCATTTACTCCTTAAATGATCAACTGGCTGATTGTATCATTAAGGGCAGGGAGCTTTCAACTCATCTTTTTGGGACTGACCCACATACGCTGATCATCCCCTTTAGGCTCAATGATTTTTTATGGCTCCAAAGGAACCACACCAGGGTGGCACTGGCCATGGAAGGCTTTATTGGGAAAGTTGACTGTCATTATGGCCCCTATAAGTGGATGAATTCTTTTGGGAGATTAGATTGGCACCCCCCTCGTCTATTCCTGTCTCGTCCTGATCCTCAGGTCCCCACCGTCTTCACTGACGGAGGCCAACGAGGAGCATCAATGGTGCTTTTCTCTTCAAAACCTCACCCAAATCAACCAGATCTATCTCTTACCCATGAGATCCAAGGTTCAGCCCAGTTTAAGGAGCTTTATGCAGTTGCCCTTGCTCTTAATAAGGTTCACACAACCTTTAACTTGTTTTCTGATAGTCTGTATGTTGTCAACCTCCTTCCTAACCTTGTTCATGCCCACATTAAGATGGATGACAACCCCATCACTCCTCTTATGATCCAAGCTCGATATCTTCTAAATAAAAGAATTATTCCCATATATATTCAACACTTGCGGGGACATCAGAGCTTGCCCATACTCCTGACCTATGGTAATGCTCTTGCTGATTCCCTCGCTTCCAATCCTTCTGAGTGTTACACACTCTCAGAAGCTGCCTCTTTCCATCACCTTACTCATACTAACTGGAGAGGCCTTCACCATCGCTTCCCCCAGGTTCCAATAAAAGACTTAAAAAAGACTATCAAAACTTGCAAGTCCTGCCTCCCCTTCCTACAAGTTCCCCACCTTCAGGGGCCTGGAGTTAACCCCAGAGGCCTAAGACCGAATAATCTTTGGCAGACAGACATCACCCATTATTCCGCCTTTGGGAAATTTAAATTCATCTTCATGTCTGTGGATACCTTCTCCCATGCTTGCTGGGCCTCTGCACATACCGGCGAGAAGGCCAAACATGCCATCAACCACTTTCTTCAATGTTTTGCTACCCTAGGTCTACCATATCAAATAAAAACCGATAACGGGCCTTGCTTTATTAGTCAATCCCTAGCTAACTTCTTCCAACAGTGGAACATTACCCACACCATGGGAATTCCACACAATCCTAAGGGTCAGGCCATAATATAAAGACATAATAACACCCTTAAGTCTCAACTAATAAAACAAAAAAGGGGAACACTCCCCCCTCATGATCAGTTAAAAATGGCCATATTTACATTAAATATTTTAAATTTTTCCAAAGGAGACCATTTCTCTCCCTTTCAAAAACACTGGACCACAAGCACGCCATACCTGACTCTCAAGGTCAGATGGAGAGACCCCGTCACGGAAATATGGAGAGGCCCTGACCCACTGATCAGTATAGGGTGAGGATTTGGCTGTGTTTTTCCAACTGATGAGCCCAAGCCAATTTGGGTCCCAGCCAGGGATCTCAAGCATTGCCCTCCCAGTACTAAAAGCTCTCTTAATGAACACCCAGGGGACTCAACCTCCCCTTTCTGATCTCTTCCAGGAACCATAATAATCCACTGACTCTGGTTCTCCTACTCATGGAGATGCACTCGACACAGACCGGCTTCGGTGACCCAAGTGAACACAATGCCCACCAGCACTCTGGACCTTCAAAATCAGATCGACTCCCTTGCTGCAGTGGCTCTCCAAAAATACTGGTCTTATGCCAACCAGTCAGGGACTGTCCAGGACAAAACAAACTTTTCTCTCTAATTTTTCTGCTCTTCTTGACAGCTCATAAACGTTCAAGTACAATATCAGTGACTTGCTAGTGCTAACCCTATCGCCCTTTTGGCCAATGACGCGTAAGGTCTTAAAGGAAAGACAACCTAAGACAGGCCTTCTGGGCTGGGTTTTTCCCCCATAGAGACCATTGGCTGTGCGGGTATCCAGAGACGGGTAAGATTCCCTAAGAGGCGGGGGAACGACCTAAGACAGGAGCCCCACCCTGGTCTCCGGCTGCTTTATTGGCCTTCAAACAAAATAAAAAGGGGGAATTGTTGGGCACTGTGCAAAAGAAAAACGCTGTGCTGGACGCCATGACACTTCTCTCTCCTCCTCCTCCTTCATGTTTCGCGCGCTCTGAGCAACATGGGCTATGCACCTGCGCCTGAGTGCTACTTCCTCTCTTTCTCTGCACTTTCCCGGTTGGTGATAGATGACAACACCAACATAACAGTCCCTCATTGGCTGGGATAAGCCAGTCTGCTGCTTCACCATTGGTCCCTTAGCAGTCTGCTGGTGCTATATCCATCCATGCGCGTTGGAAATAAAGAGGGGAAGTTTCAAGATGCCATCCACGTGTGAGACTGATTTATTCTCCCCCGGCCGGGAGGGAAGGGACCCCCGGAAAGGGAAGGGGGGGTCCAGCATTCCGGCTGCCGGCATTCGCCCTCTCATCCCCGCGCCCTGACTAGTCCTGATTCGGCTCTGTCTCGGGGAACGATCCAGCCGGTCTGGATTGTTCTGCCCGCTGCATGCTCCGGAATGCTGCGGTAGCAACAGTGTGCTAGTGTTCCTATCTCCCCACAACCGCTCCAGAGTTTGTTATTGTTCATATTCTTCATCTTTGCCAGTCTGACTGGAGTGAGATGAAATCTTAAGTTAGTTCTGATTTGCATTTCTCTGATTGCTAGTGATTTAGAACACTTTCTCATGTATTCATTGGCTTGCTCAATGTCTTCTGTTGAGAAGTTTCTGTTTAGCTCTTTGGCCCATTTATTGATTGGATTGTTTGTGTTTTTGTTATTGAGTTTTTTGAGTTCTTTGTAAGTTTTGGACATTAGTCCCCTGTCAGAGGTGTCACAGGCCATGATTCTCTCCCATTCTGTAGGTTGTTTCTTGACTGTTTTGACTATTTCCTTGGCTGTTCAGAAACTTTTTAGTTTAATGGCATCCCTCTCATTGATTTTAGACTGTAATTCTTTCACTTTAAGATTCTTATTTAGGAAGTCATTACCAACTCCCATATGCTGGAGTGTTGGTCCTAATTTTTCTTCTAGTGGATGTATGGTAGCTAGCTTAACTAATTCCTTGATCCATTTAGAATTGATTTTTGTGAGAGATAAGGATCTAATTTCAATTTTCTGCAAGTGGCTGTCCAGTTTGTCCAGCACCATTTGTTGAATAGACTGTCTCTCCTCCTTGTTATATTTTGACTCCCTTTGTCAAAGATCAGATGTTTAAAGATTTGTGGGCTTGTCTCAGAATCTTCTATTCTATTCCATTGGTCTTCTATTCATTCCTGTTTTGATACCAATACCATGCTGTTTTTAATACTCAGCCCGATAGTATAGTTTTAGATCTGGTATTGCAAAAGCAACTGCTTAGTCTTTCTTGATTACTAATGTTTTGGTTATTCTGGGTTTCTTATTGTTCCAAATGAATTTGAGAATTGCTTTTTCTATATCTACAAAAAAATGAGATTGGAATCTTGATGGGGGTTGCATTGAATCTGTACAGTGACTTTGGTAGAATGGCCATTTTAATTATATTAATTCTACCTAACCAAGAGCATGGAACACCTTTCCATCTTCTCAGGTCTTCTGCAATTTCTGGTTTCAGTGTTTGATAATTTTCATTGTAGAGGTCTTTTACTTCTTTTGTTAGATTAATTCTCAAGTATTTTATTCTTTTAGATGATATTGTGAGTGGGACTGATTTCCTAATTTCTTCTTCTTCCCTATTATTGTTACTATTGATTCATGGGTATTGATCTTGTAGCCTGCTACTTTACCAAATCTGTTTATAAGCTCTATCAGTTTTCTGGTGGAGTTTTTTTTTTTTTTTATCTTCCAGATATAGGATCATGTCATCAGCAAAAAGGGATAGCATGACTGTCTCTCTTCCTATTCTTATCCCTTTGATTTCTTCCTCCTGTCTGATTGCTCCAGTCAGGATCTCGAGGACTATATTGAATAAAAGTGGTGAAAGCAGGCAGCCTTGTCTTGTTCCTGAGTTCAGCAGAAATGCTTTCAACCTTTCTCCATTTAGTATTATACTAGCTGAGGGTTTGGTATATATGGCCTTTACAAAGTTAAGATAAATTCCTTTGATCCCTATTTTCTCTAGAGTTTTAAGCATAAATTGGTGCTGGATTTTATTGAAGGCCTTTTCTGCATCTATTGAGATAATCATATAGTTTTTGTCCTTAATTCTGCTTAAGTGATGAATTATATGTATTGCTTTGCATATGTTGAACTAGCCTTGCATATCAGGAATGAAGCCCACTAGATCATGATGGATTATTTTCTTGATGTTGTTTTGAATGCACTTTGCAAGAACCTTATTAAGGATTTTTGCTTCTATATTCATGAAGGATATTGGTCTGTAGTTTTCTTTTTTTGATGTGTCTTTGTTGGGTTTTGGTATCAGAGTTCTGGTTGCCTCATATAAAGTGTTTGGGAGAGTTCCCTCTTTTTCAATTTCTTGGAATAGCTTCATAAGGAGAGGTGTTAGCTCTTCTTCAAAGGTGTGGTAAAACTCTGCAGAGAATCCATCAGGTCCTGGGCTTTTCTTCTTTGGAAGACTTTTAATTGCTGTATGGATTTCAGTGCCTGTTATTGGGCTGTTTAGGATTTCAATTTCATCCTGTGTCAATTTGGGAACGTTATATGTGTCTAGAAATTTGTCCATGTCATCCATATTATCTGATTTAGAGGAGTATAGTTTTTCAAAACATGTTCTGATAATCTGATTTCAAGGGGGTCAGTGGTGATCATCCCCCTTTTATTGGTGATTTTGTTGATTTGATTTTTTTTTAGTTAAATTAGCTAGGAGTCTGTCAATTTTATTTATTTTTCGAAGAACCAGCTCTTTGTTTCATCAGTTCTTTTTATTGTTTTTTTTTTATTCTCAATTTTGTTGATTTCAGCTTTTTTTTTTTAAAGAGAGAGGAACAGTGAGAGAGACAGAGAAAGAGAGGAACAACTTTATTGAGTTTTTTCACATGGCCTTAGTTTCTCCAACACTCAGTTGTGTACGTGGCACTGGGGTTTGAACCCGGGTCCTCATGCTTGCCAGGCAAGCCCCGAAACCGCTGAGCCACCGCTCCAGCCCCTGATTTCAGCTTTGATCTTAATTATTTCCTGTCTTATGCTGGCTTTGGGATTAGACTGTTCTTCCTTTTGTAGAGATTTGAGTTGGAGCATAAACTTACTTGTTAGGGATCTCTCTTAATTCTTAATGTGGATACTCAGTACAATAAATTTTCCCCTTAAGAATGCTTTCATGCTGTCCCAGAGGTTTCAATATGTTGTGTCTCATTCTCAGTCTCTTCTGAAAATTCCTTAATTACTGTTCTCATGTCTTCTTGGATCCATTCTTCATTTAACAGGGTGTTATTCAATCTCCACATATATGTGTGTTTTGTGCCATGGTTTTTGCTGTTAATTATTAGGGTCATGTCATCATGGTCTAATAGGATACATGGAATAATATCTAATTTTTTATATTTGCTGAGATTCCCTTTGTGAACTATTATATGATCTATTTTGGAGAAGCATCCATGTGCTGCTGAGAAGAAGGTATACTCTGCTAATTTGGGGTGGAATATTCTGTAGATGTCTGTTAAGTCTGTTTGATTTATGGTGTTGTTTAGACTGGAGATTTCGTTATTGTTTCTTTGCTTTGATGATCTGTCTACTTGTGATAAAGGAGTGTTAAAATCTAAGTATTATTGTGTTGAGGTCCACAAGTGGTTTTATATCTTGAAGTGTTTTTTCCACATAGTTGGGAGCATTGGTGTTTGGAGAGTATATATTTACTATGGTTATTTCCTCCTCTTGTATTGTTCCTTTTACTATGATGTAGTGGCCTTCTTTATCTCTTTTGATTAATTTATGTTTGAAATCCACTTTGTCAGATATAAGAATTGCAGCTCCAGCTTGCTTTTTTGGGCCATATGCCTGGTAGATTTTTTCCCATCCTTTCACCCTTAATCTGTGGATGTAAGGTGGGTTTCCTGTTGTTGGATTTTGTTTTTTGATCCAATCTGCTAGTCTGTGTCTTTTGATTGGTGCATTGAGACCATTCACATTTAGTGTTAGAATTGTTATGTGGTTGTGGTTCATATTCTTTGTGTTTTATTAGTAAATTATGTGCTGTCTTAGTTGTCTGTTGATAGCCTGTACCTTTATTGAATTTCCTCTGATTGTGGGTTTTGAGGAATATTAGCTTGTACTTGTATCTGGAGTTTATCTTTGAGAATTCTTTGTAATGCTGACTTTCTGTTTATGAATGCTGTAAGTTTGTTCTTATCATGAAAAGTTCTTATTTACCCCTCAAATTTGAAACTAAGTTTTGCTGGGTATAGTATTCTTGGCTGCATGTTGTGTTTATTCAGGCACTGTAAGATCCCCTCCATGATCTTCTCACTTCCAGAGTCTGAACTGAAAAGTCAGATGTGATTCTGATTGGTTTGCCTCTGAACGTGATTTGGCATTTCTCCCTTGCCACTTTCAATGTTATTTTCTTGATTTCCCTGTTGTACATTTTGAATATGATGTGTCTTGGTGAGCTTCTCATTTGATTAGGCCTGTCGGGTGTCCTATAAGCTTCCTGGATGAGCATATCTGACTCTATTTTTATATGGGCAAAATTTTCTTTAGCAATTTCCTTGAGAATATTCTTTATCCCATCTGTTTGTGTTTCAATTTCTTACTGTATGCCAATTACTCTTAAATTGTTTCTTCTCATTTCATCCCAGACATTTTAAAAATTCTGTTCGTGTTCTGTGAGTTTTTTCTTTTTTGTCATCCATGCATGCACTCTAGCTTGCTCAGCTTGTCCTCATTGTCAGAAGTTCTTTCTTCAAGAGCTGAGGTTCTGTTTTCTATAGAAGTTAGTCTATTATTAAATTCTTCCATGGTTCCTCTCATGTCATTGACTGCAGATTTTAGTTCTGTTACTTCCTTTTTGAGTATGTCTATTTCTTTGATAATAGAGTTTTTCATCTCTTCAGTCTTCTCACTTAGTCCCTTCATTATATCTTCTTTTAGTTCATTGTTCCTTTTAGTAATCAGATCATTGATAATATTTTCAGGGTTTTCATCTTGACCCCTATCTGTGGCATCCTTTTTTGGGGGAGTTTTGGGTTTGATTCTTCATTTTGAAGGGCTTCCTGTGGATCTCTGAATTGAGATTTCCTGAGGGGAAAGCAGGCAGTTCTCCATGTGGTTTTTCCTTGCAAGTTAAATGGTCAGATGAGCCGCCAACTCTTTGATGATCACCTTCTTCCAGATGCTGTTTTTGCCTAGGTCCTGGTGTTGGTCTATCTTTTGGTTCCAGGCTCAGGGTTGCAAATCTGAACCTACCAAAATGGAGACCTACCTTCCAGCAGGACTCAAAGAGGCCCCAGAAGGAATGTGGGGCATCAGCAGGTGGGGTGCTCCAGGTGGGGAACCTCCCCTTGTTGGTCCGGAACAGGGCTGCTCTGGACGGGGTCCTACTGGTGATGTCCTGAGTGCCTTCTGGTGGGACTCCTGACCTCTTTTTAAATGTTTAAGTCATGTGAACTAAAGTCATTTGGATCCATTTTTTTTCTTTTTTTAAGTTTAATTTCTGAGCACTCATCTATGAGCCAATTTGGTACAATGCTGAACACAACATATATCACACATATACACAAATACACAGGACAGGTATGCACACAAAAAAACCCAACAGGAAACAGATTTTAGAGCCTTGGAATAATTGACCTTTTGGATAAAGATAGCAGTAAAAAAAACAATTAAAAACTCTAGTGAGATAAAACAAGACTGACTGAAAAATATATTTAAGTGTACAAAATGATATGTGAATTTAACAGTAAAATTGAGCTCAAAATCCAAAAAATGAAACAGCTACATTTATTCTAGTAAAGGAGCAAGTCAACATCTTTAGCAGACCAGAGTGCACTTTTGAATCAGAATTAGAGTTATCCCAGACATGGAAAGAATGAGAGCTTGTGAAATCCTCAGGAAGTTAAGTTGCTTTTTAAGAATAAAGAAAACCTTATGGAATATTTCCAGTTTTCTTTTTTGTATCCAAATGAAGAGAAGAGAAAACCCCACAGGATATTCTTGGGCATGCCCTGTCAGCTTCCTAAAGCTGAGTCCCTATTACATTATCTCCAAAGTACAAGAATGTAGGCCTCTTAAGTGTCTCTAAAAGCTTGGAACCTGGAGAAGCTGGCCTTTCCAGGTCCTTTCCATCTATCTCTCCTGCTAGAATCTCAGAGTGCAGGAAAAAAGTAAACATAGTCCCTTAGGCCTCACAGCTGCTTGAATTTATAAGTTGTGCTTCTAGCCTTTCCCCCACCCCCTCTGGTCTCAAATTGGTTTAGCTCATGTAGTTCGAATATTAGATGGCTATCAGGCAGGTAACTAGCAAGCATCTCCTTCCCTTTTTCAAATGAAATAAGCTGCAAAATAATGATATTTGAAAGGAAAAGAGGCTGGAAAAGAGGGTATGAGGCGCAGAAAGGAACCAGACCTCAACAGATTGAGGAGATTTATTGCAAGTTGTAGGGACACACTTTCCAGGTGGAAAATGGATGCTTGGCTTTTGGATAAGTGGTCTTTTATGGGCTGAATTGGTGGAGGAGGACACAGAAGGAACTTTTCTGGTTAAACTAGTTTTTTTAGTGGGGTAGCTATGAGACTGAGTTTCTCAATAGGATGGGGATACTCTGATAAGGGCTGGAGGCAGTGTATTCCAATGAGGGCCTGAGTCTGTAGGTATTGAAACAGTGAGTAAGGGGTTTGCTGCCTAGTCAAGTGATTTCTGGTGATTCTCCATATCCATCAATATTAAAGATTATATTTTATTTATTTATTTTTTCAGGGCTGAGGATCAAACTCAGGGCCTTGCATGTGCTAGGCAAGTACTCAGCCCATAGTCTAAGGGAGGATATTTGACAACTAGTTGTGCCTTTAAAATTTGCCTTAGATAATTCCCTTTCCTTCAGTTCTCATACTCATAGACCCATGATTCTATATCATACTCCTCAATTTGAAATGGGAGGCAAGCCTGTTAGTGCTATGGGTGAGATGCCCACTAGAGAAGATAAATGATTTGGCTTCCTGAACTAAGAGAGATGAGAGGTGGTTTTCTCTGAGACAAAACTTTTTGATTTCTTCCTGCCAGATGAGGAGGTTACAGAAGAAAAGGTGTTAAAGCTACGGGAGCTCTATCTTGGCAGTCTTTTACAAAGGGCCCCTGTTTAAAAAGGGGATACTGGAAACAGACAGAGTAGAAACATTTCAGAAGAGGGAGAGACTGCTCAGCTCATGCTCTGGGGATTACTGGGTCACCTCTTTCCCAAAGACCTTAGATCAGACCATGACTTCTTCTCAGGATCCAAGATTCATTGATTGAGGGTACCCTCCACTATTGGGCCAAGCCAATTAGAAACAAAGAGAAACAGATAGTGGTCTATGCTGGTACCCCTGAGGGCTATTGGGGCCAGACTCTGGACAAGAGATCTTCTTGTAGCACTGGAAAGTAGCCCCAGTCAGCTGCCTTCAGTTGTCTCAAGTCTTGCTCTGTTCCACACACCAACTTTCTCCCACAGAAAGAAAACTGGAGCAAATCAGGACTGATATTCCCAATGCCTAGGTGAATGAAGATCAGTCCTGCCTGCCTAACAAGCCTGTCACCTGAGTTAAGATCCACAGTCATGATATCTGACTGTTAAGTGCCTAGTGTTTAAAGAGTTCATCCACTAAAGAAAAAGTACAGAGTTATCTTTCTACAAGTTTGTAAAAGCCCAGTTTATGAAGAGAGGGGACTTAGGCCCTTCCTTATGACCCATTCTATGTAAAATATCCTTTTTTCAAGGGTTAGAGTCTGATTGGTGAGGAAAGGGAATGCTCAGGTGGAACGAGCTTTGGCTCATACGAAGGTGCACATTTCTGGGGCGTTCGCTCAGCACCATCCAATCTACTGGTTACTTGTAGGATACCCCTAAGGGGTGTCAGGAGAGGAGGTCCAGGGAGAAGCCCTTGAGATCCACCAGGGAGCGGCCCTGACCAAAATCTCTCAGATGCTTCACTCCTTCACTCAACTCCTTGCATCCAAAGTTAACCAGGATCAGGGGCAACTGTCTACTAATGGCAGACATGCTCCGAGCCAGGATAGAGAACTTGGAAATGACTCTTACAGAGCCTAACATGCCTGATCTGAAGGCAGGGGATTAGGCACTGTAAAAGGACGTGAAACCCAGCATCTGAGACTTAAGACTGGCAATCACGCTAATTGCATTTAAATGACCAATGGATGACCAGTTTATTGTCCTCCAGAGAGAGAAAGATGCAAGCTGAGCTGAGCTGCGCATGCAGAGAGCTTACCTCAGTGGCAATCTTATCCATATCCCAGATGAGCCCCCCCCCCATTGGATGCTGGTTTTGTGGATGTTGGGTTCGTGTCTTCTTGGAGTCAAGGAATGAAACTGAGGGACACCGAGGCATGCATTGTAGACAGACTTTATTTTATAGAAAGTAAAGCATAGGGAAAAGAGCAGACTTTCCCCAGAGTGGGAGAAGGGGACAGAGCCCCAGAGGCAGTGAGGTTTGCCCTTTTTATATGACGTCTTTTCTTCGATTGGTCATTTGCTTCCCTGACCAGGTACCTAGGACAAGGGTGTGGGGAATTCTGTTCTAGTCTTTGGTTCATGTCTCAGGCACCAATAGAAAGAATGTGGTTCCTTCCTTAACAGAAGGGAGTGTCTGCATCTGGACTCATCTTGCCAGACACTCCTTGTTAGCATTGGGGATATCAAATTAATCTTAAAGGAAAAGAACTGGTTTTCCCTTGATTGACTCAAACATCCTAACTACACTGACTGCTTAACTTCCCCCCTGTCTCACTGTGACAGATTAGGACAGATAGTAAAATGGCTAGGTACTCAGGACTATGGGCCCCATTCAACCACACCCAGAAGCTAATTGGTAGAGAGCAGATTAACAGGTATGCTCAGGGCCTTCAAATGCAAAAGACCATGAGGCTCACTTGTGGGATCAACTCCTTTGTGTCAGAGGCAGGGAAAACTAAGAAGTTCCGGTGGACACAGATGGGAACTAGGAAAGATTTGCTACTTGTTTTGCATAGATTTTAACCAATGATGCTGGTGCTTTTCTCAATGCCTGCTTTACATGCATCTTTTTAAATTATTTTTATTAAAGAGAGAGGGCAGTGAGAGAGAAAAATTTTTATTTAGTTTTTCACATGGCCTTCATTGCTCCAACACTTCATTGTGTACATGGTGCTGGGGTTTGAACTTTCGTACTTGCGCATGCCAGGCAAAGGCCGTAACTGCTGAGCCACCTCTCCAGTCCCTTTACATGAATCTTAATCTAGGCTCATACCCAAAACCAACATTGTTGGATACTCTCTCGCAGCAAAGAGACCCCTGGTAGCTGAGACAAGAGATTTTATTAGGAGATAGCTCCTGGGACCAGAGAGAACAGCAGCATGTGGTCTGGAGTGAGCAAATTTATTAGCTCTCTTGGCTCTCTCCCGAGTACAGGGCTTGGGTAGGGGGATTTGAAATTGGGACAAAAGAGTTGTTTACTGTGGCTGTGACAAGGACATTGGCTACCTGCTGATTCAGGTATGGCTAGGTAGTCAGTTTACCGTGGGAAAGGAATTCCAGCAATGCTGTGAAGAGGTGGAGCGTGCCTCCAAAAGTTGTGCTTTGTGAGAGAGGAATTTGTAATTACATCTAAATATGGCCATCATTATTGACAGTCGTCTAACAAATACAAACCCTGGCCTAACACACATCAGATGGTATCCTGCTTCCAGGTACCCATCTGCCTTGCAGGTACCCCTCTCCTTCCTTAAATAAATTCTACTCCTTTTACTCTTCCCTTCTGTGGTTGTCCATGGATTTTATTCTTCAAATTCGCAAGACAAGAACTCAGAAGAAGATTGGTGCTGAATTCTGGGGGTGTATTTCCACACCCAAAGCTGCAACACACCACTCAACAGTATCTGGGTACTCTTAGTTGGGTTCAAATTCCAGCACTGCGTACATAACGAGGTGTCGGAGCAATGAAAGTCACATGAAAACTAAATAAAATTGATTCTCTTATTGTCCTTCTCTTTTTTAAAAAAAATTAGACAAAATTAAAAACCTAACATTCTACATAAATATAATTTAAAGATGGAGAAAAATCTGGAGAAATATTTGCCATGTGTATGAGAGGACAGGGAAAAATAGGTCAAATAAGGACAGAGATAACAGATTTTGCTCACCATCTTGAGTGCACCTGCCTTAAAGTGTATACAACTTTTCACTCTATTAAGCTCTTTTGTGAAAGTCTGACTCCTCACAGATGATCTGGAAGTAGAATCTGGGAGGTGCCCAAGGAAATCAGGTCGAAGTTTGTGAAGAGAAAGGCAGGGAGTCTCAGTATAGGAATATACACCTCCAGTAGAAATAAGGTCAGTAGGCAGAGGAAATAGGAAGGGATCTGGGAGTTGGTAGGAGGTGGCAGGAAGATGTTAAGCATCACTGGATACGATAGGAGAGTCGGCAATCAATTATAGTCAGGGTCAACAGGGGTAAGGGGGAGGGCAAACTGACTGTGGCACAGAAGTCAGTTGCAGGGACACAAGAGACAGCTAGAAGAGGTGGGACAAGTTTTGTTCTTTATATCTTAAAAATAAGAAATTTTGGGGCTGGAGCAGTAGCTCAGCAGTTTGGGGCTTGCCTGGCAAGCACGAGGACCCGGGTTCAAACCCCAGCACCACGTACACAACTAAGTGTTAGAGCAACTAAGGCCATGTGAAAAACTAAATAAAGTTGTTTCTCTCTTTCTCTGTTTCTCTCACTGTCCCTCTCTCTTTAAAAAAGAAAGAAAGAAAGAAATTTTAGCTGGGCATGGTGACACACACCTGCAATCCCAGGAGTTTGGGGGGCTGAGGCAGGAGGATCACAAGTTCAAAGCCAGCTTCAGC
The DNA here is from genome assembly GCA_004027875.1 of Aplodontia rufa. Classification (NCBI taxonomy): domain Eukaryota; kingdom Metazoa; phylum Chordata; class Mammalia; order Rodentia; family Aplodontiidae; genus Aplodontia; species Aplodontia rufa. Next base: position 15,059 of record PVKS010031986.1, read on the forward strand.
AAGTTCACCAGGCCCTAAGCAACTTAGTGAGACCAACCCTGTCTCAAAAATAAATAAATAAATAAAAGTGCAGGGGCTGAGGATGTGACTCTGGTTAAGCACATGGGTTTGATCCCTGGTACCCGCCCCCCCCCCAAAAAAAGTCAAGTTTGGGGGTATAGTTCAGTGGTAGAACACTTGCAGAATTGAAGGAAAAAAACACTTTTTTCTGTCATCCCTCTCCAATTTCCTTTGGTAACTTCAATTCTTTTATATTGGTCTACTTGAAGTTGTCCCATAGTTCTCTGATGGTTTTTTTCCTTCTTTTGGAATTTTTCTGCTTCAGATCATTTCTGTCTTTGAGTTTCTTCTGCAGTGTCTGAGTGTTATTAATCCTAACCCATTTTTTCATTTTAATATAGTAGTTTTCATGTCTAGAAGTTCAAAAGTTCAATTTGTTACTTTGTTATGGTTTTCCACATCTCTATCTTTTAAATATAGAAGTAGTGTTTTAATAACTCTTTACATGTCTTTCTCTGCCAATTCTAATATTGGTGTAAATTCTGGGTCAGTTTGGATTGAGATTCTTCTTTTCAGATCATCTTGCTTCTTTGTATGCCTTGTTATCTCTGTTGGGATGCTGGGCATGATTAGCTTCACCTTCTTAGATGCTGCATATTTTCATGTTCTTATAAATCATTTTAAACTTTGATGCCTTTTTTTTTTTTAAGAAAGAGAAAGGGAGGGAGGGAGAGAAGAGAGAATCAACTTTATTTTTTCATCTGGTCTTTGTTTCTGACACTTAGTTGTGTATGTGGTGCTGAGGTTTGAACCTAGGTCCTTGTGTATGCCAGGCAAATGCTCCAACCACTGAGTCACTGCTCCAGCCCCTAAACTTTGCTTTCTAATGTAATTAAGTTACATGGATTCTTTTGGGTCTTGCTTTTGTTTCATTTTATTTATTTATTTATTTTAAAGAGGGAGGGACAGAGAGTAAAAGAGAAAATAATATTTATTTAGTTTTTCATGTGGCTTTTGATGCTTGGACACTTTGTTGCATATGTGGTGCTGGGGTTTGAACTAATGTCCTCCCACATGCCAGGCAGGTGCTATAACCCCCCTTAGCCACAGCTCCAGCCCTTGCTTTTTTTTTTTTTTTATTACATGGATCTTGATGCAATTATTCTCCAATACGGAGACAAGACTTCTTGGGTATTTTATTCCAAGTCTGTGGGTTCCAGCTTTTATAGTCTGATTACTAGGAACAGGCAATTTTCACTATTACTTTCAGATTGTTCCTTGCTTGATCTCAGCAGTTGTTGCACATGGTAGTTTCCTCAGGTGAGTGCACTGGTTAGTCCTCAGCTGAACACTTAACGTGCCCCCTCTACAGATTTTCAGGGTTCTCTGTGGAGTTCTCCTCTGGTTTTCTGTCCTATGACCGATAGGTGCCTTGGTCTTTTTGGACTCTCAACCCCATTTCCTCAACTCATGTATTGGCTGGGCTCTACTTCCCTTTGTTGTGTCCTGGAAACCCTCTTGCCAGGTAGTAGCTGGTACATTTGTGGGACTTGCCTTGTTTCCCATTTCTCTCGCTTCGGTGGTGCTGGAGATCAAAATCCAGGACTTCACGTATGCTAGGCAAGGACTCCACCACCAAGTTAGACCTCTTGTCCTCATCTCTCTCTTTTTTTGAAATCTAATATCTTTTCTTTCTTTTTTTAAAGAGACGGGGAGAGTGTGTGAGAAAGAGAGAATCAACTTTATTTATTTATTCATGTGGCCTTTTTTCTCTGATACTTAGTTGTGCATGTGGTGTTGGAGTTTGAACCTGGGTCCTTGCACATGCCAAATAAGTGCCCCAACTGCTAAGTCACCACTCCAGCGCTGAAATCCTGTATCATAAAGCCATTGTTTCATGTACTTTTACTAGTTTATTGGTTGTTTTAGGGAGCAGGGTAAATCTGGTCTGTTATTTCATATTGGTTGGAGATGGAAATCCTTGACCAGTTTTTCTTCATCCTCTCTAAAGAGTTGTGGTAAAAACACATTTGCCAATGGTTCCTTTAAGACAGCATTTTCTAAGTGTTAGGACTTTGACTATATGATCCATTTGTTCTCATAATTATGCAGGCCTTCTTACCCTCATCTGTTTGATAGCTGAAAAAAATGAGGCCCATGTGTTTACTGGTTTGGATCTCAGGCCTTTTGGTCCTAAGGTCATGTACATTCTGTGGCTACACAAAATTCTCAAGAATTGTCTTGCTTTAGTTGCTAGGTGAGCTGCCTAACCAGCAGTGTCTTCCTCAAAGAGAAGCTCCCACTTGCAGCCTGCCTTTTGATAGTTCCACGTTCTGTGTTGGGTTTTCCCAGCATGCAGGTGTCTCTAGATCTCATCCAGAGAGGCGATATCAAAGGTCAGTCACCCAGGCCTTAATCACAAACAGCTGGCAAGGTCTGGGGGTGGAGAATGTTCAGCCTTACCTGTGCTTGAAGCTTCCATAATTCTAACTCTCCTGTGGATCAGCATCTTGTCTGCTTTCTAAGAAAATTCCAGCTTTCCTGATAATTCTTAAGTATATTCAGCTCTATACTTATTTCATGAAATTGGCTAAGCAATTAGTTCTGGCCCTTGGTACCTAGCACGATCAGGATCTGGGGCACAGCTAGTCTAGAACCAAGGATCAGGAGGCCTCAATTGGGAGATGATAGGTATAAGGTGGACTACTTGCTAGTCCCAGGCCAGCTGTAGGTGCTAAACCCAGAAAGGTGACTTTCATACTGAGAAAGGAATTTCTGCATGGGGAGGATCAGATGAAACCAAAGGATCCTTTCAGATGTTTGTCACTGCCCACTTCTCAGAAGAGGGATCCACAATATGTGTGTATGTGTAAATGGACATTAGAAGGAAAAGGAAGGGGAAACCATGATGGTTTGGTATCCAATGCATTTTCATTTATTTTACACTTAGAAAAGAAATCACCCTCCCCTTTGCCCCATCCCCCAAAAAACATCTCTTTTTACAAACATTTAAAAATTAAACCAAATGAAGATAGACAAGTTAATTTCAATACAATTATTTTTCAGGGTAGCTGTCATAATTAGAATTTAAATTTCCTACAAGTGACCAATGTCCAAGTAACTTATAGGGAAATCCTGATTATTGGCCAAAAGAAAAATTCCATATTACAAGTTAGCAAATTCTAGTACAAAAATAGTCCCGTGTGTTGGAACAGCTTTCCTTTTACATAGGTCTCAGGTCAGTCTGCTGACTGCATAACAAAGTTTGCAGATTCTTGCTCTCACAAATGGCTCATTCATCATAGCTGAAGCAGCACAGTGCCTGCAGCAGCATGGGCTAGTGTCCACCTTGGGGCCGTGCTGGAGATGGCAGGCCCAGAAGCATCCTGCTGGCCCCAGGGCAGAAGGGAAAAAACCCAGCCCCATCTCTACATGGGGACCCTGGAGAAAGGGACAAGCTGGCCCCTTCTAAAGCAAGAGCAGGCTGAGGACACAGGGCACATCCACCTAGGGAACTGGGCCGGTGCTGGTACAGGACACCACATTTCCTGCCAGTGTCTCCTCTTATTGCAGCCTGGTCAGGTGAGAGGCAGCCTTGGATGTCATCAGCAGTGAGAGTGTGGCCCTCCCCTTGTTGCAGTTGGGGAAGGTTGGGGCAGACTACTTGTCCCTCAGGATGTCGAGCTGTTCCTGACACTCGGTGAAGAGGCGCTGGAAGCGGAGGTTTTGCCCAATGACTGGCAATAGCTCTTTTAGCAATTCCCTCTTCCGCAGACCCTGTGGACACAGAGTGACAGCTGAGTGAAAATGCCAGGGAGGAGACCTAGACATCATGGGGCATATTCCTGCCCTGGAAGAGACACTTGTATGGCCAATGAAGAAGCCATATGATGAATGTTGGGAGAGTTGAAAAGCTGGACTGGGCTAGGCATATGTGTGGGACAGAGTGACTGGTGGAGAGGAGTACCACAGTGCAAAGGAGAAGGCTAGGGAAGGCTCTGCTTACTTTTTTTTTTTTTTTTTAAGAGAGAGCGAGGGAGAGAGTGAGAAAGAAAATCATCTTTATTTAGTTTCTCATCTGGCCTTTGTTTCTCTGACTTAGTTGTGTATGAGGTGCTGGGGTTTGAACCCGAGTCCTCGTGCATGCTAGGCAAACACTCCAACCACTGAGCTACCACTCCAGCCCTTCTATTGACTGGGCAGTGGCCATAGGGACTTGACCTTCCAGGACAGGGTAGAGGTGGCACATGAGAGCTGAGGGTTAGGAGGAGGGTGGACATTCAGGAGAGGCTACGCCTCAAGCTGATGCTCTCTTGTCATTGGAAGTCAAGCCTGAGGTGAGGAGACCTGGGAGGGGAAGGGGGGCAGCATCTGGTTTTGGTATTAGTCCTGAGACTCTCTGCCCTTGGCTTTTGCTCACGACTCCCCCAACCAGGGCACCATGGTACCACAGTCTAGAATATGCACTGCCAGGTGGGCTCTCTGACCAAAGAGTAGACCTTGAGAAGGACAGCTACCTCAGAGGGAAAACAGCCAGCCAAATAATATTTACCACTGGAAGAGAAAGCCCAGGATTTTAAAATAAGTGTGACAAGACCAATAATGATGGAAAAGAACCAAGAGTAGATATTAGGTGTAGCAACAAAGGTATTGAGAGGATAAGAAGACGACCAAGTTGGAGTGGGAAGAAAAGTCAGATGCAGGAACAACCAGGCTCCAATAGGAAGGAGAAGCTGTATGGGAAAAGTATAAAGATAGCTGATAGGTCCAACCACCACATAACAGGGTTCCACAGGACAGAAGAAAAGAAATATGTGGAGAAATGAGCAGACTCCGTATAATGAAGAAAAAATGAATGGCCTAGATTGAAAGTCTTTCTAGGATGCTGAGCAAATAAGATACGAAAAAAATGACATCTAGACATATTAGAATGAAATGTATATAATTTGAGGATATAAAAAGAAAAATTCTTCAAATTAAGAAGGGGTTAAGGGGGCTGGAGTGGTGGCTTGGTGGTTACGGCACTTGCCTTGGATGCGCGAGTACGTGAGTTCAAACCCCAGCACCATGCACACAACGAAGTGTCACAGGAATGAAAGTCACACGAAAAACTAAATAAAAATTTCTTCTCTCTTTCTCTCTCTCATAAAAAAAAGGGGGGGGGTTAAGTCCAGAAGATGCTAAAAGAGATATAGAAATTTTATATTTGTCTTAAAAAACAAACAAACAAGCAAACAAAAACTGCAAGTGGACTGAACTTGGTGATGAAAAAATCTAACCAAATTAGTCGTATTATGTTAGCAAGAAATACATAAGGATGGATATGTAGGTCAGTGGTAGAGTGCTTGCATGGCATGTTTGAGGCTCTGGATTCAATTCCCAGCACTGTGTGTGTGTGGGGGGGGCATGGTGGTGGAAAACACTTACACACACGAACATAGATGCAGGCAGTTAAAAGCTAAAAGATGGAAAATGATGTTATGAAAACTAAAGAATACACATTCATTTTATAATTACCAAAGTGGTCTGTAAGATCATTAAGAAAAGAAAGTAGGGCTGGAGCGGTGGCTCAGCAGTTTCGAGCTTGCCTTGCAAGCACGAGAACCCGGGTTCAAACCCCAGCACCACGTACACAACTATGTGTTAGAGCAACAAAGGCCATGTGAAAAGCTGAATAAAGTTGTTTCTCTCTTTCTCTGTCTCTCTCACTGTCCCTCTCTCTTAAAAAAAAAAAAAAAGAAAAGAAAAGAAAGTAAAAAAAGAGGGACAAAACCAACCTCACAGGGGAGATTTTAACACACACTCAATTAGTGACTGGTTGGAAAGGCAAAAATGTGTAGGTAGAGGTAATGCAAACACAACATTTAGTAGATATGACCTAACAGACATAGAATGAAGCACTCACCACTTTTATTTATTCCTTCATTCATTTATTGGTACCAAGGATTGAACCCAGGGATGCTTAACCACTGAGTCACATTCCCAGCCCCTTTTGAGACAGGGCCTTGCTAAGTTGCTGAAGCTGGCTTTGAAATTGAGATCCTCCTGCTTCAGCCTCCTGAGCTGCTAGGATTACAGTGTGTGCCACTGTACCCAGCTCAGGACTTTAAAGAACACATTGCCTCCCTTCTTCTTCATCCCCCATCCCCTTTCTTTCTCTTTCTTTTTGTACTGGGGATCCAACCCAGGGTCTTGTGTATGCTAAGCATGCACTCTACCACCAAGCTACACCTTTTACCTCATGGAACACATGTAGCTCTTAGGTATGGGAATATAAAAATTTTCTCTAAAAGCAAATCTTAGATAATCATGAAGACTTTTTAATTTTTAAGATAGAGAGGGGGGGAGAGAGAGAGAGAGAGAGAGAGAGAGAGAGGGAGGAAGAGAGAGAATGAATCAACTTTATTTTGTTTTTCATTTGGGTCTTGTTTCTTTGACACTTAGTTGTGGATGTGGTGCTGGGGTTTGAACTCAGGTCCCAATGCATGCCAGGCTAAGTGCCATAACTGCTGAGCCACTGCTCTAGCCTAAAATCAAATCTTAAGTTGCTGAGGCAACAAACTTGTGATCCTCCTACCTCAGCCTCCCAAGTTGCTGGGATTATAGGCATGTACCATCGTGCCTGGTTCACTACTTTATTTTTTCTTCAGTGCTGGGGATCAAACCTAGGGCCCTGAGCATGCCAGGCAGACACTCTATCACTAAGTCATATATCCAGTCTCTTACCATCTGTTCTTTAGACACAAAATTTGCCCATTCCTGACATTAATCACATTTTCTAACTAAAATACAAATAAGTAAAACTCATGAGTCAGAGAAAATTCATTTTAATTAATTAAAATTAAAAATTACTTACATTATAAAAGAATAATAAAATTAAAACACCAAGTACTCCAAAATTGGTGTGAGTCAGCTAAAGTAAGCATTTAGAAGATTAAGAGTTTATGAGCTGGGTATAATGGTGCATACCTGTAATGCTAGCACTCAGAAGGCTGGGAGGATTACTTGAGTTCAGGAGCTCAAGATCAGCCTGGACAATACAGTGAGACCCTCATGTCAAAAATAAATAAGTAAATTAATTAAAAGACAGATAAAATGATAAGTGCCAGGTGTGGTGGTGTGCACCTGTAATCCTCGGGACTTGGGAGGATGAGGCAAGAGGATAACAAGTTTGAGGCCAGCCTCAACAACTCAGACCCTTGACAACTTAGCAAGACAGGGGATGTAGTTCAGTGGTAAGGTACCCCTGGGGTTCAATCCCCAGTATCAAATAAAAGAAACCAAAATATTTTCAAGGAGAACATAAACAACTAAATAAAATCAGGAAAACCATTATGAACAAAATAAGAATATCAATAATGAGAAAGAAAATATAAAAAAAGAACCAAACAAATTCTGGACTTGAAAAACACAATAACTGAATTGAAACAATTCACCAGAGGGATTCAACAGCAGATTCAAACAGGCGAAAATAATTTATAGAATTTGAAGACAGATCTCTTGAAATTATGGAGTCTGAGAAGTAAAAAGATAATAGAGCCTAAGGGACTTATGGGACACCATGAAGTAGACTAATATATACATTATAGGAATTCCAGATGGATGATAGAGAAAGTAGCAGAAAGTTTATCTGAAGAAATAATGTCCAAGAACCTTTCAAATTTGAAGACAGACATAGATTTAGGAAAGCAGTGTGGAGAATCCTCAAAAAACTAGGGATGAGCCCACCATACAATCCTGCTATTCCACTCCTGGGTATTTTTCCAGGGGATTTAGAATCAGCACATTGTAGTGACATAGCAATATCTATGTTCATAGCAGCTCAATTTACAATTGCTAGACTATGGAAACAACCCAGATGTCCTTTACTGGATGAATGGATCCAAAAACTGTGGTATATATATATA
>PVKS010031987.1:0-22960 GCA_004027875.1 Aplodontia rufa
TAAAAAAAAAAAAAAAAAGATGGCACTCTTGCCGATACATCACAAGTTTTGTGACTAAACTTACCAGGAAACCTCATAGTCTTTTTTTCCTCCATGATTGCTTCAGGATTTACCAGGATTCACATGTACCTAGAAAGTCAAAGATATAAAAGAATTATTATGTTATAATATGATATGATCTACAATGAAAGTATGTATAAAATACACTTGTGAAGAGAAAATGGGTCTAAATTTCCTTGGAAAAAATTTAAAAGACATCAAAAAGGAGATTGTCTATTTAATTTGGATGCTGAATGAAGACTCTCCCCAATGGAAATGAATGGGGAGATTCCAAGCTAAAATAGCAACAATAATAAATAGATACTACATACTTGGCATTTAATACATAAAGACACTCTGCTACACGCCATGCATGGAGTATCTAAAATCTTGTAAATCAGTTGATCTGCCTGTCACTCCACTAGGCACATATATCTCAAGGTCAGCCATTTAGAACAAAAGATCCTCAAGAAGGACAGACGATGAGCACATAGGAAATTCAGAAAACGCCAACTGATGAACTGAAAACACTCCATGCAAATGTGTATGTGAAGAAACAAGAACTGTACACTGCAGGTGGAATAAAACTTCCTGCAAGACAACTTACCGACGTGTATCAAAACTCACTCCTAGGGGCTGGAGCAGTGGCTCAGGATTACGTATACTACAAAGTGTCGGAGAAATGAAAGCCAAGGGAAAACTAAATAAAATTGATTCTTACTGTCCCTCTCTCTTAAAACAAACAAACAAACAACAAACAACTCACTCCTAAACATTTGCCTTGATTTCATTGAAAATGTAGATAAAGTTATAATTTCAAGGATATTCCTGGGCTGGAGCGGTTTCAGCACTTGCCTGGCAAGCACGAGGACCCGGGTTCAAACCCAGCACCACGTACACAACTAAGTGTTGGAGCAACTAAGGCCATGTGAAAAACTAAATAAAATTGTTAAAAAAAAAAAGGATATTCCTCTCAGCATTGTTCATTGTAACAATCTAAAATGGCAGGTATGGTGGCACACACACGTAATGCCAGGGGCTCCAGAGGCTGAGGCAGGAGGATCGCAAGTTCAAAGCCAGTCTCAGCAACTTGGGGAGACCCTAAACAACATAATGAGACCCTGTCTCAAAATAAAAAATAAAAAGGGCTGGGGATGTGGCTCAGTGTTTAAGTGCCCCTAGGTTCATTTCCCTAGAACAACAACAAAAAAAGTGTATGTATTGAATGGAAAGATGTCCATAACAAGATATTAAAAATCAACATACAGCGGTGGAGCCGTAACTTGGCAGATGCAGCGCTTGCCTGGCATGCACAAGGATGTGGGTTTGAACTCCAGTACCACATACACAACAAAGTGTCAGAGCAACAAAAGCCACATGAAAAACTAAATATAAGTGAATCTCTCTCTCTCTCTCTCTCATTGTCTCTCTCTCTTTTAAAAAAATAGAATAAATAAAATGAAAATACAAACAAACAATAAAATGAAAATACAGACAAAAAGTATATTATATGCGTGCATACAAAAATACATTTATGTGTGTTTAAATTTAAAGTGTACATATTTTAAATGTGTATATACAGTATATGCTGATAGATATGTTTTACTTTACGTATGTAGTTAACATATGTACATATACATTTATCTGATTATATATGGGTATACAGATGCTTATAGATTCAGGATTGTACTATCTCCCAATAAATCCATCATAAATTGAAAATATCACATGTGGAAAATGCATTTAGTAGACCTCGCTTGCTAAACATCATATGTGAGCAACACAGAAAACTGCAGCGTATCCATGGCTTCCCTTGGTGATTTTGAGGCTAAAAGCTGCAACTCCTTGCTGCTGACCAGCATCACACAAGAAAGCATCCTACCACATATTGCTAGCCTGAGAAAAGATCAATATTCAAAGTGTGGCTTCCACTCACCACATATTGCATTCCCACTGTTGTAGAGCTAAAAGAATTGTAAGTTGAACCATCAAAGTTAGGGGCTGCCTGAATACTTGTACATGAAAGTATAAAGATGCACTAAAGCTTAACAGTAATTTCTCTGGCCAAGAACTTGGGGGTTATGCCATCTTTTCATTTTTTCTCGATTTTCCAAAGAAAAAAGATTAAATCATACTATGAATGTAGATAAAACAAAAACCATTTATTGAAAGTAACTAAGAATTTAATAATAATTTGTTAAATTTACCAAGCTAGAGTACAAGGTGTTATCCACACTCAACATAAAATTATTTGGTTACTTCTTTATACAGAAACAGAATCTCCGAAAACTGTGGCAAATTTTTGCATCTTTGAACAATATTTTCATAGGGATTATTTACATATCCAAATTATGTCCTATTCCAACAAAGATGAAGAATCCAAAAGGGGAAAGTTTCCAGCCTGCCATTTACCAGTAATTGTAGGTTTGGTAAGTCACTTCATTTCCCTGAGTTTCTGATTGATTATCTATATATTTAAAAGAAAAAAAACCTGTCTTACCAGTTCTTATGCAGATTGAAATAATATACCTATACATACTTTATAAAATTTTCTACAGAGGGTGGGTGAAATTTTACTTAATATCAGATTAAGTCCTTCAGTTCTTTTTTTTTCTTTAATCTATAATTATTTTATTTCACCTGATTTTTGTTTTTCAGACAATTGTATACGTGGTGCCAGGACTCAAACCCGGCTTCTTGCACTTGCCAGGCAAGCGCTCCACTGGTAAGCTACCACTTACCATTTTTTAAGAATTTCCAAGAGCTTTTCAGACCACAGAAGCATTTCCCTGGTATTCAATCATTCACAAATTGTGAGAGACATTGCCAATCCAGAAAAATTGCTTTGTTCTCTTTAATGGATTTGACCACCACTCTTATGGCTTTGGAGATCTACCATAAAGAAGGAATTTCATGTTGCCACTTGAAATTTTTTGTGAGATGGATTCAAGCTTCTGAATACATTTCATTGTCCCCATACAGCAAGCTGGTAAGCCTGACAGAATAGTCAATAATAATACTCCTGCTAATTTTAACTCCCTGGTCCTTCTGTAACCATTTACCCAAGGATCCAAAACTAAAATCGTTCTGCTCCCTAGCAAGGTCAAAAAGTCGTTTATTTTAGTCCTTGAAATACCTTTTCAGTCTAGCTCCTTATGCCCTTCCCAATGTAGAGACCACTTTTAAACATGCTGACGATGAGATTTTATTTAACCCCCATTTCATCTGTTGAGTTCTGTCTCTTATGGCTTCATAAGACACCTGTTTCCTGTACATTATTAGAAGCCACAACATACAACAGTAGTCTCCAGTTACATAAAACCATTTTATTCAGAATGAAATTCTTTCTACTTTTCAAAAGCTTTCCCTCAGGTCAGCTTTTGACAAATATTCATAAAATCATTATTAGCAAAGGTAGTAAGCATATTCACTTGGAAAGACCCATAAGATCCTAATTTTGGAATCGTGGTCTTTTGGCATCTCTGAATTTGAAAGACGATCTGAAAGGTGAGCTTATAACGGTGTGTTCTAATCTTCTCTCAGTCTATGACACCAATTGTGAATGTACAAGGACACACTAAGGGGTGCCTCCCTTCCCCACCCTGCCTGTCTTTCACTCGCCCAGCCAACTGTTTCGGTATCTCTTAGCGCTCCCCTAAACACTTACCAGGGTGAACAGGAATAGCAACTACTATTGAACTTAAGTGTTTTTGTCATTAAACTTCAAGAGTCACAGCATTCAATATTTTTATTGTAATTGTTTATTAAAATGTAAGTTGTTGTATTTGCTTCCCCTTTATACCATACATTCTGCTGTTGTTTTTCCATTATCTAAGATAGTGCTTGCTTCAAAGTAGGTGCTGAGCAATAATTTATTAAATGAATGATTTCTCTCAATTATGATTCCCATTTTCACGAACAAAATGAATCAGTCAAAAGGGGGTTGTGAAGAGGGTGGCTACACGAACCAATCCCAGAAAATGCAGTCCACCAATACCAGGCAAAGTTTGACCTCTAGAATGTGAATCAAGCCCCAGGGTTACCTGCAATAAACGTTTTCAAAATGATATTCAAGTAAAATGTTAAAATATGGATGCATGGCAAGGAATCCATCAAGCTCTTCTTATTTTAAATCCAAACAGGGTCTCCTGCCTCTTGTTATTAACAATCTTACCTCAAGTGAGGCCGCCAGCACCTCATAATAATAGCCAAGGAACTTATGTAAATGTATTATCACTTTAATCTGACAACAGTGTGTAAGGCAAAAGATAATTATTAAGGCCATTTTATAAATTAGGAAACAAAGCAACCAGAAATATAACAAAGTGTACAAGATTCCAAAACAAGTAAATAAACTAAAATTCAAATCCACGTCTATTCAAATCCAGAGCCCAAGATCTTACCTACAATACTCTACCTTTACCAAATAAAATTCAGGATTACTGTGCATATTTTTTTGTTTATGATTTGTTTCTTAAAATTTGCAAAGTTTTATTTTATGACCCCAGGTACTATGTTGGTTAATATTCTTGGTACACTTGAAGCAAATACATATTCTGTTGTTATCAGATGAAGTCTCATAAGATCAGTTAGATTCAGTTGGCTTTTGATGATTTCTTTATTAGATCCAGTTTGTTATTGGTGTTCTGCTAATTTTGCACTCTACTTGTATTGTCAAGTACTGAGGCAAGCCATGCCTATCGGCACACTCATAATTCCAGCTACTCAGGAAGTTAAATGAGTAGGATAGCAAGTTCAAGATCAGCCTTGGTAAATTAACAGAGTCCTGGAGCAGTGGCTCAGTGGTTACGGTGCTTGCCTGTCATGCACGAGTACACAAGTTCAAACACCAGCACCACGTACACAACGAAGTCTCCGAGCAATGAAGTCACATGAAAAACTAAATAAAAATTGTTTCTCTCTTTCTCATTGTCCCTCTCTCTTAAAAAAAAAAAAAAGCCAGCACTACAAATGTAGTTCAGTGATAGAGCACCCCTGGGTTCAATCCTTGCTAGCTGGAGCAGTGGCTTGGTGGTTATGGTGCTTGCCCAGCATGTGCAAGTACACAGGTTCAAACTCCAGCACCACATACACAGCTAAGTGTCACAGCAATGAAAGCCATGTGAAAAACTCAATAAAAATTGATTTTCTCTTTCTCTCTCTCACTGTCTTTCTCTCTTAAAAAAAATAAATAAAAGAGGCGAGACTATAGTTAGTATATTTCCTCTAAATCATTTAGGAATGTGCAGAGTTTCTCAATAAAAAATCAGTTGTCATTTTCCAAATTTAAAATTCCTTTTATAGTCTTATTACTCTATCTTAATTTGATTAATATAACTGAAAGAAACTATAAGATCTGACACATTCAAGAAAAAACAAAGAACTAGCCAGGTGCAGTGGCACATGCCTATAACCCCAATGACTTGGGAGTCTGATGCAGGAGGATCACAAGTTCAAGGACAGCCTTAGCAACTTAATGAGACCCTAAGCAACTCGGCGAGAACCTATCTCAAAATTAAAAATAAAAAGGACTGGAGATGTAGCTCAGTGGTAAAGCTCCTTTGGATTTAATCCCCAGTACCAAATAGGAAAAAGTCATTTATTCTATCACTGAGGTGAAAGAATAAGAAAAACTGAGTTGAAGTAGTCAACTATTATTTTTATGGTCTAGTTCTATCAATTGTTGTTTAATGTATATAGGTGCTCTGTTGTTAGTTGTGTGTATGTATGTATATATATGTATATATATATATATATATATATTTAGGATTGTTATTTACTTAATAAATTAACCCTTTTATAATCATATAGTATCCTTCTTCATTTCTAGGAATTTTCTGCCTCTGAAGTCTACTTTGTCAAATTTAATTTAGCCCTTCAGCTTTCTTTTTAATAATGTCTACTTTGTATATATTTTCCCATTATGTCACTTTTACTCTATTATATTATTATATCTAAACTGGATTTCTTGTAGGTAGGCACATATTGTAAGCTTTTATCCGTCTGACAATCTCTGCCTTTTAGGTATGTTTAGATAGTTCACATTTACTGTAATTATAGATATATTTGGATTTAGGTTTACCATTTTAGTATTTAAAAGTAAACTAGAGGGGCTGGAGCAGGCTCAGCAGTTACGGTGCTTGCCTGGCAAGCGCAAGTATGTGAATTCAAACCCCAGCACCACGGACACAGTGAAGTCTTGGAGCAACGAAAGCCATGTGAAAAACTCAATAAAAAATTGATTCTGTCTGTCTGTCTGTCTGTCTCTCTCTCTCTCACTGTCCTTCTCTCTTTACAAAACATTTTTTTAAAAATATAAATGAGTGAGTAGAGGAAGGAGAAAAGGGGAAGGGTGGGGGAAGAGAAAAGGGAAATCACAGATTGAAATCAAATTCCTTGCCATGCATGACTTTGTCAAAATGAACTCAACTATTATGTATAACTATGATGCTCTAAAAATATAAATAAAAAATAAACAAAGGACATGGAGTGGTACAGGAAGCAGAAGGGAAGAGGTTGGGAGGGAAGGAGATGGAGAATAGAAATTGATATAAATCTTAAAAGTGTAGAAAATGTCCATAAATGATTTATTGAAATAAAGTGTGAGAAATGTAAGAAAGCAATGTTAAACTCCATACAGAAATAAATGCAATAAATGAAAAAGAATGATATATAACTAGTGAATATACATGCAGAATATTTTATAGGTAAAGGGTTAATTTTCTTGACATATAAATAACAATAATGTAACCAAAAAAAAAAAAAAAGCCCTACAGAATTACAAAACTAAACCCTGGAAACAAATTGACCCTCTCATCTTTTCTACAAATATTTTCATTAGCACAGGATAAATTCATACATTTAAAAAAGTACAGAACATGGGGCAAGATTCAACAAATGCAATTTCATGCAAAGACAACAAGCATAATGAGAATCTAAAACATTTTAGCTGATAAAAATCTGATTCTATCTATTGTGATCTGAATATTTTTCTCCACCTGCCCCCACAAAATTCCTACGTGATCTTCAACATAGGAACATGATCTTTAATGTAATTCTGTAAAGAGATGGGACTACAGGGAAATGATAAGGTCTTGAGGACTCTTCCCTCACAAAGGATTCAGTGCCCCAATAAAAGAGGACTCAGGGAACTTGTCTGCCCTTTGACCACATAAAGACATATAAAGGTGTCACTTATGAGGAATACGTCCTTGCCACACACCAAATCTGCTGGATTCTTGACCTTGGACTTCCAGTCTACACAACTGTGAGCAATAAATATCTGTTGTTCATCCATCAGCCAATTTAACGATTTTTGTTATAGCATTCCAAATGGACTAAGTCACCACCCAACCAAAACTTTAAAAACAAAAAACCATTTAGAAGAGGTAAACTGTAATTCAACAGTTCAATCTGTAGGAAGTATCATTAAATAAGAATTTATAGACATGAGACATATCCAGGTAAGTTATATAAGAAAAGGAAGTTAATTAATTACACATAGAAAAGGAAACACACGTAAAAATTTCTCAATAAAATATAAGCAAATTAAATCCAGCAATAAATTAAAAGAATGATATTATGACTTAATGGATTACATTCCAGGAATCCAAGCCCAATTCAACATTTGAAAAAAAATTCATCATATGATATAAAGAGAAAATTCATAATGATAATCAATTGATAATTTAAAAGCATTTAATAAAATTTAATAACTGTTAATGATTTTAAAAAAATTTTTTTCACAGTAAATTAGGACTAGAAGGGAACTCCCTCAATCTGGAAATGAGCATGTAGGCAAGATCTACAGCTAATAATACTACATTTCACAGGATAGTTCCCTAGAAACTGGGAATCAAACAAGGTTGTCCACTCTTCTCACCCACGACTCAATATTTTACTGAAACCCATAGGCAGTGTAATAAGGGAAAAAATACATAAAAGATAAAAGAAAAGGAAGCAAAGAAATAATAGCAGATGACTTCAATAGGCAGAAAATCCTCCAGAAATATACAAAAAAGCATCTACAACTAGTAAGTGGCCAAACATGTTATATTTCTGTATTCTAGAAATGAATAATCAGAGAATAAGGTTCTTAAAGTATCACACTTCAATAGTGACAAAGATAAATTGGTATAATCCTAATGAAAAATACATAGATTCTTTTTTTTTTAAAGACAGAGAGGGGCAGGTAATAGAATAGAGGGTGAGAGAGACAAAGAATCAATCACTTATTGATCCTTGGCTATATTTCTTGCACTATGGGGGTCCTGTTAAGGAAGTCAGTGCCAGCTCCTATATGGTGGGGTGTTGACCCTATTTTCTTTTCTAACAGTTGTAAGGTTTCTGGTTTAATCCCTGGGTCTTTGATCCATTTCAATTTGAGATACATGCA
The DNA here is from genome assembly GCA_004027875.1 of Aplodontia rufa. Classification (NCBI taxonomy): domain Eukaryota; kingdom Metazoa; phylum Chordata; class Mammalia; order Rodentia; family Aplodontiidae; genus Aplodontia; species Aplodontia rufa. Next base: position 8,435 of record PVKS010031987.1, read on the forward strand.
GCATAAGAAATATGGTTCCAATTTCATTTTTCTGCATATGGCTATTCAGTTTTCCCAGCACCATTTGTTGAAAAGGCTCTTTTCTCCAAGATTTATTTATATATATATATATATATATATATATATATATATATATATAAAATCTTAATAGAGAGAGAGAGAGGGAGGGAGAAAGAATCAATTTTATTTATTTTTTCATTTGGCTTTGTTTTTCCAACACTTAGTTGAGTATGCAATGCTGGGGTTTGAACCCAGGTCCCTGTACTTGCCAGACAAGTGCTTTAACCGCTGAGCCACTGCTCCAGCCCTCCAAGATATATGTTTGCCACCTTTGTCAAATATCAAATGGTTACAAATTTTTGGTTTTGTTTCTGTATCTTTTATTATTCCATTGGTCTTCATGTCAATTTTGATACCAGTACCATGCTGTTTTTGTAACTATAGCTCTGTAGTATAGTTTCAGATCAGGTATTATGATGCCTCCTGCTTTGATTTTTTTTTCCCCCTAAATATTGCTTTGGCTATTCTGGGTCTCTTATTCTTCCAAATGAATCTAAGACTTGATTTTTCTGTATCTGTGCAGAATGTCATTGGTATCTTGATAGGGATTGCATTGAATTGGCATAGTGCTTTTGACAGAATGGCCATTGGACTATATTAATTCTCCCTACCCAAGAACATGGGTTGTTTTTCCATCTTCTCAGGTCTTCTTCTATTTCTTTCTTCAATGTTCTTTGACTTGCCTTGTAGAGGTCTTTTGCTTCCTTGGTTAGATTAATTCCCAAGGTTTTTTTTTTTAAGTTATTGTGAATGGGATGGTTTTCCTGATTTCATCCATGGCCAAATCACTCATAGCAAGGTGACTCTCCTCGTGTTTTATTGTCCTGTTGTGGAGCTAGAGGAGAAGGAGCCTCCCTGCAGGTTGCCGTCTTGGAATCCTCAATTATATCTAAGTAAAAGGTATTTTAAGTACCTCGTGTACAGTAGCAAGTCAACAAGATAAATATAGAAATTAGTTTCACTTCAGATAATAGTTTATGTTCTCAAAAATGGAATGAACATGTAGGCTAAAGCATACAGCTGAAGTTGTGTCAAAATTTCCTACCCTGAATCTTGAAAGTTGACATGCTCAGTCTCACAAGAGTTTGGGTGCCTGTAAACCTTATTTCTTTCTTTCTTTCTTTCTTTTTTATTTGTACCAGGGATTGAACTCAAAGGTGCTTAACCACTGAGCCAAGTCCCAGCCCTTTTCATTTTTGAGAGGGTCTCGATAAATCATTTAGAGCCTTGCTAAGATGCTAAGTCTGGCTTTGAACTTGTGATCCTCTTAACTCAGCCTCCTGGGCTAGGATTACAGGCCTGTGCCACCATGCCCAGTTGTAAACCTTATTTCTGTAATTCCTCATTATTAAGATGATGGAGGGACTAGAGGGGTGGCTCAGGCTTGCGGTGCTTGTCTGGCATATGTGAGGATGTGGGTTCAAATCCCAGCACCATGTATACAACTAAGTGTCAGAGCAACAAAGGCCACATGAAATGCTAAATAAAATTGATTCTCTCTTTCTCCATCTCTCACTGTTCCTCTCTTTAAAATAAATAAATAAATAAGATAATGGAATAGGGTTCAAATGGGTGGTGGCCAGGCAGGCCCTGCCAATTTTCTATAATATTAGATAGAAAAGGTAATTAACAAGTAAAATGACTCAGCAAAAATGTATTAATAGGACTTTTTAAATTTAAGGTCTGAGCCAGGCAGAGTGGCACATGCCTGTAATCCCAGCGACTCTGGAGCTGAAGCAGAAGGATCAAAAGTTCAAAGCCAGCCTCAGCAGCTCACTGAGGCGCTGAGAAACCTAGAGAGACCCTGTCACTAAATAAAAAATAAAAAGGGCTGGAGATGTGGGAGAGTGATGAAGCACTGCTGGGTTTAATCTCTGATATCGGTCACACAGTGTAGGAAAAATTTGCAAGTTGAAAGCTTTCAAATGCTATAAACCCATTCATTTCGAATAATGGCAAAAAGTAAATGCTTCTTGAGTTCTTACATGTAATAGCAGGAACCTTACCAAGTGTTTTATACTTAGTGCCCAGAATAATCTATTCCTTATTATTGCCTCTAATTTACAAACTCAAAAGTTATGTTAATGAGGTTGAGTTACTTGCCCAAGGTCAACAAGCGGGTAAATATACCTTAGCTGGGATTTGAGTTAGTCCCAAAACTTCCTGCCCCTTACTGTAAAAATAAGAAAAAAGAATAATGATGGGTATAAATTCAGGTGTAGATGTTTATTGGATTTGTTGCTCTTGGGCCAATTTCACCTGCTCCACCATGATGAAGGCGGGCATGGCATGGGAAGTGACCACAAGCAGGGGAAACAGCGTGCAGGGAGATGGCATGCAGGGAGAATGGCAGGCAAGGAAAATGGCACTGGACCTTCACCAGGCAGCTAGTTTTGTTGGTTAACTGGGAGGAGTTAATGATGGGGTTGGTCTTTCAGAGATTGGCTGGTGGATCCATCAATCCACTGGAGCTTGTCTGCCAGCGTCTTGATTGGCTGTTCTTTTCTCGGGCAAGCTGCCGTTTGCTCTGCCCCTTAGCCAGCCATCATGGCCTCCAGGTCTTGACTGAAGCCAAGCCCCATCCAGGGGCCATGATGCTGTGACCTTGTGGGCTAGCTGAAGCCACACCCCTTGCCAGCCTAACACCACTATCCTACAACAATTATTTGATCAGTGGAAATGCTTTTGATCATGTCTTCTTTTTTGTTTTTTTGGGTTTTTTTTTTTATTTGTGGTCATGTCTTCTGATACCAGGATAATATTTATTAAATAAAAATGCTTTTTTAATATTGTAAAAAGAGCTTGTGAAGAAGGACAGGGCAGATGGATTAATATTCAAGGTGTTTTAGATTTTTAAATTTGTATTCTGATGTTTAAATGTGGCTTTTTTTTTTTCCTGGTAATAAATAGAAAAACATCATGGCAGCAAGAACTGCACTTCCAACCTTCACACAGGGTACGCTGACCCTGCCTGAAACAGACAGGACTAGGCAGTAACCAAGGATTGGAAAACTGTGCCTTGTAAAAATGGGATTGAACAAGTCAGAGCCTTGAAAGACAGCTGAGCAAATATTAAGGTCAAGAACCCTATATGAGTCTTATTCTAAGTTCAATCCAACTCCTGAAAATCAAATTCTTTATTTCTTCAGCCTGACAATGATCCTACACTTTTCAAGGCCAATTCTTGGAATGATAATATGTCATGAGCCACCAGGACACAGAGACTTTATTATTCGATGGTTCAACTTTGATGAAAGAAAAGTTCTGAGGAATCAGAGTTGCTCTCCTTTTTCAAGAAAAATTAGAGTTTATTTCAGATACTGTACATTCTCTGTTAAGGGACCTTGTTAAATTTGAGCTCTCAATGAAGCATTCAATGAAATTGTTTTCACTTTCTGGAGGGTAGAACTAGGATCTACAGCTATTTTATTCCTGTTCTAAGAACACGTACTTCAGCTCTTAAAAATATGCAGTTTAAATATCTCATTTATACTATTCTTTAATTGTCTTGCCTTTTATTTAACTTTCTAAGGCTTTGTATAAGAAGAGTCACATACTTCTTTTATATGAAATGTAAGAATGTTCACTTTGTAGTGAATATTCACTTATAGTCACTTTAACTTGACTATAAATTTTACTACAAATAACTTACAAAATTTGTTTTTAAAGATATCTTTTCATTTAGGAACTAAGTAATACTAAGTTGGAAAGAAGCCATATTTGTTTCTACTGCATAAATATTATATTTTTAAATTAAATAAATTAGCAATCCTAAACATGAAAATATAAACTTGCATATACATTTACAAATTACAAATATTAAAGTAATCTTCTTACCTAAGGCTTTACAAAGCATACTCGCTCACAATATTGAATCGGAAATTTATTTTGAGGATGTTGCTGATACTAGCAAGATAATAATTTATCATAATCACATATTAATATATTTTGTCAAGAAATATTATTTATTACCACATTCTGTATTTTTTATTTGTTGGTTAATTTGTTTTTGTTTTATTTCTCTTGGTACCAGGTAGTAAACCCAGGGGCACTTAACCATTGAGTCACATCCCCAGCCATTTTATTTTTTATTTTGAGACAATGTCTCACTAAAGTTGCTTAGGGCCTAAGTTACTGGCCTCAAACTAGAATTGCTGGTATTAAAAGATGTGTGGATCACCACACCAAGTACACATTGATCACACAAATCTAAGAGGTAAATAAAGCAAAAATGATTACTTTTTTAAAAATCATGTTAATTTTTATCTGATTTACCAAAATATAATAAATTTCTTGCAAATAACATGGCAAATAGAAAAAAGAAAAACTTGGAAGATTTCCCCCCACATTTTACCTGAGAAGATATTGAGGGTCAGAGAGATTCAGAGCCGGAGGTAAAACCTGGTCTGATTCCAAGACCTCTGGATTATTCTTTCAACAGCATCTAGTGTGGCCAGGCGTAGTGGCATATGCCTATAATCCCAACAATTTAGGATCGACAGAGGCAGGAGGTTCACAAGTTCAAGGCCAGCCTCAGCAACTTCATGAGGCCCTAAGCAACTTAGTGAGACCCTGTCTCAAAAATGTAAGAAAAAGGGGACTGGGGATGTGGTTCAGTGGTAAAGTGCCCCTGGGTTCAATCCAAAACAAACAAACAAAACAATACGTAGTGTGGGCCAATTTGGTGTCAGGCTCTTCCTACAACATCCACAATACTATGGTATCCCTTGGCTAAGAAATAGAAGAAAAGACACAATCGAAAACATCCATGAGAATCTAGATCTGAAGAAAATAATAGGATTCATTTTCATTTTAAGGGAAATGTTTAATTCACTCTGTAGGACAGAATCTTCCTTCCCAGAACTCTGATTGAATTAATTGATGCTTCTTTGAACTCCACTCACTTTCCTATTAGTTAGGGGCCTGACCACTCCATGGATTGAAGATACCTGAGGCCATAAACTGTTACACTTCTTTTTGTTCTTGTTGTTTGTTTGTTTGTTTGTTTGTTCATTTAAGATAGAGGGACAGGAGAGAGAGAGAATCAATTTTATTTAGTTTTTCATGTGGCTTTCATTGCTCTAACACTTCATTGTGTACATGGTGCTGGGGTTTGAACTCATATCCTTGCACATGCCAGGCAAGCACCGTAACCGCTGAGCCACCACTCCAGCCCGCCACACTTCTTTTGTAAGATGTGAACTTTAATCATGTGCATCTACTAGCATGAAGGGTGAATGCAGGACAGTTTCATGAACTATTAAACTATTTCCAAAAACTTAGTCTCACAGCTTTTACTGTAGTGAGATGCTTATCATTAAACTGTTCTTATCAGTTTCCAGAAACAGTTTCTAGTGTGCTGTATTGCCATAACACATCATCTACGGTGTGTTATAAATGAATATCTTTTTGTAAATCCTATAATTATCTTGTGAATGTCGGAACTATGTCTCATATTTTTGGTGTTGCAGGTAGCAAACAGATGTCTTTGAAATAAACCATAAATTTTGTGGCCCCATTTTGGAATTTATTTCCTTTATAATATGCTGAGATCCTCAAAAACTACAAATAGCGGGGCTGCAGCAGTGGTTCAATGGTTTCAGCGCTTACCTGGCATGCAGAGATGCGGATTCAAGCCCCAGCACCACGTACACAATGAAGTGTGGGAGCAACAAAAGCCACATGAAAACCTAACTAAAACTGATTCTCTCTCTCTCTTTCTCTCCCACTGTCCCTGTCTCTCTTTAAAAACAAAAACAAAAAATTAGAAATAGCTTAAATTTTTCTCAGCTTCTTAGAGACTCCTCAGAGCTGTTCCTTCTCCACTAGGACATCTCCCATTTGTTTCCTCTTTCCAAGATACCCTTGCTACTTCATTCCTACTGACTTTTATATTTTTCTACTATCTCTCCACCAGCTCATGTTTATCACCTGTTGTAAGACACTTTCCCCCAAACACTCAAAACTAATTTAATCAGTCTAATTATTTAGATATTTAATTTGTGCTAGTACAAGAAAAAATTATCTCCTTTTTCCATCTTCTGTGCTCTGTTTCCAAGTCTCCTGTACAGGTAAGGGTGCTTTTGTGGGCTGGAGCAGTGCTCAACAGTTAGAGTGTTTGCCTGGCATGAGTGAGGACCCAGGTTCAAACCCCACCACCACATACATTTGTTTCTCATCAGAGAAACAAATACCAGATGGAAAAATAAATAAAATGGATTCATCTGATTCTTTCTTTCTCTCCCTCCCTCTCTCCCTTGCTCTCTCTTTAAAAGATTTTTTAAAAAAGTGTTCTTGTGACACTTCTCTCCAGTGGCCTGTCGTTCAGACTAAGGTACTTGGATTCTAAAGTGTAGTGAGAAGCTGCTGAAGTATCCGGAGCAGGTGAGTGATATGATTCCATTTATTTTGGAAAAATTCCTCTGGTTGATCTATAGACAACAGATTAAAGATGTCAACAATGGATGCAGGGAGACAAAATAGGAAGACCAATTATTAATACAGATAAAAGAATTATCGCTTCACTGGGAATGGTAGCAATTGAGACTGAGAAAGAAAGAAATCCTTGGTAATGAGTTTAATATGGGGAATGAGGGAGGAAAAGAGGTATCAATCATGACAGATATAAAAGATGATCAACTTCACTCATAATAACATAAATGCAAATAAGATCTAAAATGAGATATTTCTCACCTATTTGTCCAAAATCTTGACAACATACTCTTATAGTAAGACTTGGGGAAATAAATATTCTTATTTAATGTTGATAATGACAAATGGTGCAGATTTTTTTGAAAATAGTTTCGCAACATAGCATTTATCCTTCAACGTAATAATCCCACTTCTGAAATTCTGTGCCAGTGATACATTGGCAAATACAGAAAATTGACACTTGTACAAAACTATTCATCACAAAAATATCTGTGATAGCAACCAAGTGAAAATACTGGAGCTGGCTCATCTCCATTTGCAAGAACCAACCGTCAAACTTTCAGGAAAGCTCATTGCTAAAACACAGCCACTGTTGGAAATTAAATTACATAAACATAATATTTAAATGATTTTAAAAACAAAGGCAATAAGCATTCAAAGTTCATCATTTCTTAATTATTTTACTATATTATCTTCTATGGTCTTAAATTGATCTACGTGTATTATATTTTTATGTTGGAAATGCCATATAATGATGTACTAGGATGCATCATTTCCCGAGTTCACATTCAGCAACATTATGTCAGGAGCTTGAAATCAGTCATGCTGGGAGTGTTCATACTGCAGAACTTTGCAAATACTCTAGATTAGGACTTTTTCCTTTGTAGAGAGTTGGTGGTTAAACATTTATCAGCACACAACTGGGAACAATGCAAACATCCATCAGAAAGTGTTCTGGTTGAATAAACCATGATACAGCCACTCAATTAAGTTTTATAAAACTATAAAGTGAAATAAAGTTATTTTTATACACTGATGAACAAGTCATCTCCAGGATATATCAGAATGTGAAAAAAGCAAGTAAAGTACAGTACTATTTACTATTTATGTTTCAAAAGGTAACTCAGCAGTAGAATGCTTACCTGGCACACAGGGGGACCTGGATTTGAACCCCAGCACCACGTACACAACTAGGTGTCTGAAAACCAAAAATCAGATGAAAAAACAAATAAATTTGGTTCCTTATTTCTCTTTATTTTTATTTATTTATTTATTTATTTCATACCAGGGATTGGATCCAGGGGTGCTTATCCAGTGAGCCACATCCCCAACCTATTTTATATTTTATTTTGAGACAGAGTCCTCACTAAGTTGCTTAGGGTCTCACTTAGTTGCTGAGGTTGGCTTTCAATTTGCAATCCTCTTGTCTCAGCCTTCTGAGTCACTGGGATTACAGGCATGCACCACAGTGCCCAGCTCTCTCTCTCTTTAAAAAAAAAAAAAATATATATATATATATATACACACACATATATATGTGTGTGTGAGTGTTTGTTTATTTTTTAAATGAAAGCTAAAGCAGAAAGGTTTTTAAATGACTACATATATGAAGAGGGAATAAACTGTGAGAAGATAGGGACAGATAAAGGAATAGAACTGAGTGGTTTGTTTTTCCTATACAGAAGGTACTGGAAGGTAACTAAAAGTCATGACCAGAGTCTCTGTACAGAAATATTTCAGCTACTTCATGAAACAGTAATAAAAGAGAATATTAACATTTCATAACCACTAATGGTATAATTGATCTATTCAAAACAATGGCCATAAACAAATGTTAATATCACAAAAAGGAGAGACAACCGGACTTCAGCATTTCCTGATGAAAGGGCTCAACACTTCTCGTGCAGAAGTCTTGACAAAGAGTAGCCTGAACAAAACCAAGTCAAGCCTTTAAGTCTAGTGACCATTTCACTGGAAACTCAAATGATGAAAGAAAACTACAAAGCAAATGACTGTTTCTTCAACAAATGGGAGAAGGATTAAGAGAAAAGAGATGTATCAACAATTGCCACTTCTGGGTTCTGATTGAAATCAACAGCAAATAAAGAAAACAATTTGAAATAATTCATAATATTTTAATAAAGCTTTTTGTTTTTAGAGAGAGAAAGAATCAATTTTATTTAGTTTTTCATGTGGCTTTTGTTGCTCCAACACTTAGTTGTGCACATGGTGCTGAGGTTCAAACCCATGTCCTTGGGCATGCCAGACAAGTGCCATAACCTCTGAGCCACCTCTCCAGTCCCTTAATAATGCTTTTAAAGAGTTTTTAAAAATGAAAAGAATAAAAGAATGTTTAATCACTTTACAGATATGATACAAAATATATATATACATAGAGAGTATAGTGTTTGGGATTCACCTTCAAACTATATAGTTTGGGGCATGGTGGAGTGGGTGGTAATATAAAGGAAACAAGATCAACCATGCTAATTGCTGAAGCCAGGTATTCTATTTTTTAATATATTATAAAGGTTCTGCATTCAGAAGTTAACATTTTAAGGGGCTGGAGTGGTTACAGCACTTGCCTAGCATGTGTGAGTACACGAGTTCAAACCCCAGCACCACATACACAACGAAGTCTCGGAGCTAAATAAAATTAAATAAAAAATTGATTCTCTCTTTCTCTCTCTCTAAAAAAAAAAAAAAAGTTAAAATTTCAAAAAGATTACTGTCCAGTTTCTGTTTGAACTGGATGAAGAAAATATCACTTTTTAATGCTGTTATGATATGAGGACAAAGTTAGGGGTGGGAAAGAGATCTCCTGTGAGGTAGATTAATAATTTAACTTTCAGTTCTGAACACAATTTGAAGTATGTGAGAGACTACCATGTAAAGAAACAGAAGAGTCAGATACATAAGATCTGAATCTCAGAGGAAAGATCTGGCTAGATATTATAAATCTAGGATTTATCACTGTATAGATGGAAATTGATTTACTTAACAAATAAAAACACTTTTATTACAGACTAAAAACAACTAAAAGATACTGAATGCCTGTTGTGTACCAGTTATTATTCTAACTTCCTTATTTATTTAATCCTCACAATAATCCCATGAAGCATTATCTCCTTTTTTTATAAATTAGGAAAGTGAAGCATATGGAGTTTAAGTCTTGTGTATAAGGAGTTCAAGCATTGCAGTCAAGATTTGAATCTATGAAGTCTGGCTCTAAAAACAAGACAGCACCAGGACTGTGACCTGCAGAGCTCTATCCTGAGATGCAGATATCTAAATATAGAAAAGGAAAGACAGCAGGGGACTCTGAAAATCAAGTAGCCAAAGAAGCAAAAGGTAGTTGAGACATATACCAATAAAAAATAAAATAATAAATTTTTTTAAAAACAGCACATTCAAGAAAGAAGGAGTGACCAATGGCATCTAATTGCACCGAGAAGTCCAGGAAAATGCTTACTAAAATTAATTCTATCACTGATAGCAAACTCAGCTAATGACTTGTCCTATAGTTTTACTTCCTTCCCAATCGTTTACGATAGACTAACATGATGATTCTCACTTGATAAATAAAAAAGAAATACTTTGATAATACCTTCTACTATAACACATCTTGCCTTAAAATACATGAAATACACAAATCCAGACATTCAAAATATAATTTAGAGAGGATTTTTCTGTGGTTAATAATAAAATTTCTTAAGATTGATGGGATTTATCTTAGGATTCTTTTATGTGAGGATTTCTCCTAATGCATTTAAAATATTCAATTTTAAATCTGTCAGATAAATTTTGAAGACAAATTTGCTGTATACCTGTACTATGATTTTCATACATTCTAGTGTTTGCTAAGATTAGGGAGAATTTAAACTTTCAGGAAGGATAAAGCTTAAGGGTTGTTAAAGAAAAACGATTAGTTTTTCCTACCACTCAAAGATTATCTTCTTTAAATTTTCAACCTTATTTTCAGTTTCAGTTGTTGGCTCTTATGTTCTTTGGTTCTTAGGAAAACGCTTCCCATTCTCAAGAAATTCATTTCTGCTAAGGATAATAGTGAAGAACTTCATTTTCACCTGCATATGTGTAATTGTTAAGAAATTTCTAAGTACCACATACATAACAATGTGAGAAATGAATAAGATTTTCCTATCAAAGAATCTATTTGTAATCACCAGCGTAATATTGCTTTATATTTTAACTTTTGTAAGAGAACCATATACTATGTAAAGTGCTTTTGGCTTGAATTTTTTTATGTTCCTTTTTTTTTTTTTTTTAAAGAGAGAGGGACAGCAAGAGAGGAAGGAGAATCAATTTCATTTAGTTTTGCATGTGGCTTTCGTTGCTCTGACCCTTCATTATGTACGTGGTGCTGGTGTTCGAACCTGCATCCTTGCTCATGCCAGGTCAGTGCTGCAACCGCTGAACCACTGCTCCAGCCACTTTGGCTTGAATTTCTAAAATCTTTATGATAATATCAACAACAAAAAAAAGAAATACACTTACTTTCACATCTATTGCTTGATTTACAATGATGGCCTTGGGGACTGGAGCTGTCAGCAGTTAGAGCACTTGCCTGGCATGCATGAAGACCTGGGTTTGAATCCCAGTACTATAGACACAGCTAAGTGTCAGAGAAACCAAGGCCAAATGAAAAATAATTAAAAATTGATTCTCTCTCTCTCTCTCCCTCTCTCTCTCTCTTTCCCTTTTAATCTCTCTCACTCTTAATAAATAAATAAATAAAATGTTGGCCTTGGATTGGGAGTATAGCTCAGTGGCAGAACACTTGCCTAGCATGCTCTCTGGCCTTGACCGCAACATTGAACAAAAAAATTCTTACTATAAAATACTGGCCAAACGATTAAGATCAGTAGTGTAAAAGTAATGAGGTAGGGGGTAAAACTGTGGATTCTTAGGAAGACTCAAAACAGTGGTACCAAGCTACATTGTTAGTTATATTATTCTTCACCATCTGACACTCGCACAAGTGAAATGCCAGTTTCACTCAAGAAGGTCCTTTATAGTGGCTGAAACATTGGCTCAGCAGTTACCGTGCTTGCTTGGCATGCACAAGTATGCAAGTTCAAACCCCAGCACCACATACACAATGAAGTGTCCAAGGAATGAAAGTCACATGAAAAACTAAATAAAAATTGCTTCTCTCTTTCTGTCCCCTCTTTCTTTAAAAAACAAAACAACAAAAAAAGAATGTCCTTTATAAAGCAATAAAGACGTTACTTTATTAAATCTAGACCCTTAAGTACATGTCTTATTGGCATTCTGCATAATGAAATGGAAAGTGCTCGTTAAATACTTTTGCTTCATACTGAGGTGAGATGGCTATTTTTGGGAAAAGAAACTTATACAACTGAGTTACAAGAGGGACCAGACTGTTTTCACAGAATGTTGTTTTTGCTTGATGAAAAGTAAAATAAATGATGGATTTTCACACTGAGTATTTGGCAGACTTTTTTTTATATTAATGAAAATAGTAAGACTGTCACTTGAAGGAAAACACAAAAATCGTATATATTGCCTATGATAAAATTTGAGCCTTAAAGATAAAATTAGCATTTGGAGAAACTTTATTCGGCCATCATGAATTTGATAATTTTTTTCACATTTATAGTCTTTTTGGACATGATTGGTGGTGGTGGTATTAACAAAAAGATTTGTTAACATTGTATAACAAAATAAATCAGCATTCAGAAAATCAAAATAAGTCAGTGAGTGAACATTTTTCCAATGATCAATTAATGACATTACAAAATCATGCATAAGTCAAAGATCATTCAAAGTAACCTTTGCCAGAGCTATCAGGCAAGACAAGGAAATCAAAGGTATTCCTATAGGAAAAGAGGAAGTTAAGTTATCTGTATTCACTGATGACATGATTCTATACCTAGAAGACCCACTAACTCCTAGAGCTTATAGGTGTTTTCAGCAAAGTAGCTGGCTACAAGATCAACTCCAGTAAATCACTAGCGTTTCTTTACTCCAGCAACAAATCCGCAGAAGAAGAAATCAGGAAATCTCTCCCATTCACCATCGCTTCCAAAAAAATGAAATAATTGGGCATTAACCTTACAAAGGATGTTAAGGATCTCTACAAAGAAAACTATCAAACACTAAAAAAATAAAGTACAGAAGACCTGAGTAGATGGAAAAACATTCCATGCTCATGGTTAGGCAGAATCGATATAATAAAGATGGCCATTCTACCCAAAGCCCTATACAGATTCAATGCAATCCTCATCAAGATACCTATGGCATTCTTCACAGATATAGAAAAAGCAATTGTCAAGTTCATATGGAATAACAGGAGACCCAGACTAACCCAAACATTACTGTATAGAAAGGAAGAAATAGAGGGTATCTCAATCCCTGACCTGAAATTATACTACAGAGCCGTAGTAGCACAAACAGCATGGTATTGGTATCAAAACAGAATCAAAGATCAGTGGAACAGAATAGAAGGTCCTGAGATAAAACCCCAAGTATTTAACTATTTGATATTTGATAAAGGGGGCAAAAGCATAGTGTGGAAGAAAGATAGTCTGTTCAACAAATGGTGTTGGACAAACTGGACAGCCATATGTAGACAACTGAAGCTGGATCCTTATCTTTCGCCCTGCACAAAAATTAAATCTAAATGGATCAAAGACTTGGATATTAAGCCAACAACTTTAAACTTACTAGAAAAAGAAGTAGGGTCAACATTACAGCATATAGGAGTCGGCAGCTACTTCCTGAACAAAACTCCCATTGCTCAAGCTGTAAAATCAAGAATAAATGAATGGGATGCAATTAAACTAAAAAGTTTTTGCACAGCTAAAGATCTAGTCAAGAGTATCAAGAGAGAATCTACAGAATGGGAGAATATCTTTGCCTGCTACACTTCAGACAGAGGGCTAATATCCAGAATATACAGGGAACTAAAGAAACTAAAGTCCAAACTCACAAATAATCCAATCGATAAATGGGCCAAAGATCTCAGAAGGAACTTCTCTCCAGTGGAAGTCCAGAAAGCCCATAAATATATGAGAAAATGCTCTACATCATTAGCTATAAGGGAAATGCAAATCAAAACTTCAATGAGATACCACCTCACTCCTGTTAAAGTGGCAAAAATGAAAAATTCTACCAATAACAGCAATAACAGATGCTGGATGCTGGAGGGGCTGTGGGAAAAGAGGAACACTGTTACACTGCTGGTAGGACTGCAGGCTGGTTCAGCCACTATGGAAAGAAGTGTGTAAAATCCTCAAAAAATTAAGGATGGAATTACCTTATGACCCAGCTATCCTACTCCTGGGTATTTTCCCAAAAGAGTTAGAATCAGCATATTATAGTGATATTGCTTTATCAATGTTTATAGCTATAATTACTATAGCTAGACAATGGAACCAACCCAGATGCCCCTCACTGGATGAGTGGATACAAAAACTTTGGTACTTACATACAATGGAATTCTACTCGGGCATTAGAGAAGACGATATTATGGCTTTTGTAGCTAAATGAATGGAGATGGAAAGAGTTATGCTCAGTGAAGTATCCCAGTCTCAGAGACTCAAGGGCAGAATGGTTTCTCTCATATGTGGAAGCTAGAATACATGGGGAAGCAGTAGGTTAGACGGCTAACCTAACAATAACTTCAAATTGTATGATTATCAACGTAATAGGGGGATGGCTCCCTAGGATACTTGGAGGCATAGGGAGGGGGATGGGGAGGGTAAGGGTGTATGAAGAACTCCCAGGAGACTGGAGAGTGGGAATATGGGAGAACCATGTCAGAAGCAGATGTCATTCCTCCACGAGATACCCATTTAATGCAAGAGTTCTTCTGGGGGAAACAGCAACAGGTGAAACCCAAGGTGGTCATCCATGTTTTGGTATTACCCCTGGATAACAAAGTACATATACATTGGTTATTGATGGTTTGATAATGTTTCCCCCTCAATTGTATTTTTATATACTTCTAATAAAAATATTTTAAAAAGTGAATTTTAACATAACCCTATA
>PVKS010031988.1:0-22949 GCA_004027875.1 Aplodontia rufa
GAGGCTTTTCTTCTTCTTTCACTAGAGTCCCTGTTTCTACTGCCGAGGCTTTTCTTCTCTCTTTAGAGTCCCTGTTTCTACTGCTGAGGCTTTTCTTCTTCTTTCACTAGAGTCCCTGTTTCTACTGCCGAGGCTTTTCTTCTCTCTTTAGAGTCCCTGTTTCTACTGCTGAGGTTTTTCTTCTTCTTTCACTAGAGTCCCTGTTTCTACTGCCAAGGCTTTTCTTCTTCTTTCACTAGAGTCCCTGTTTCTCCTGCCGAGGCTTTTCTTCTCTTATTGCCGCCCTGTTTCTACTCTCTGCTGCTGCTGCTGCTTCTCTAGACCGCCTGTTTCTACTGCATGCATGGAGGGTCCTCTTTTTCCTCACTAGAGCCTTCTACCTCTCTCTCTCTCTGTGTGTACACCTGGTATTTATTTGTTACAGCAACCAATAGGGACACAGTGCAAACATATTCAACCAATTATAACAAATGAGCGGCCAAATAGCTTAGTCATGTGGTCAGGCAGTTTGGCGATTACTAGGGACTATCCAAGCCAGCTGGGCCCCTTACAGAGTTGTTTTTCTACTAATTCTTTTACAAGCCAGCTGGGGCTCTTACAGAGTTGTTTTTCTACTAATTCTTTTACAAGCCAGCTGGGCCTCTTACAGAGTTGTTCACCACTAATTCTTTTCTCTGACATTCGGCCAGGCATCATGTTGGCCTTAGTCTCCAACACAAAATGTCTTTATTCTCCTTGGAAACAGTGTGGCCTGCCTTTGAGAAGCCTAAAACCCTTTCCTTCAGTCAGAGGTTTAATATGGATAAGCAATTATTTGGCTTTATCAAGGCAGCTTATTGAGCTGTTTCACTCCAGGACATTATTCTGGGACACTCCAGAGACTTTTAGATCCTTCTGCTATATGGGTAGGCCTTGGCTGTGGAGATTATAGTGTGGTCTTTTCTTTCAATCAAAGTTCTCCAGAAGTGAAAAGAAAGCATAGGGTTTGAGGAGAACAATGCCTAGAGAGATAAGGTACTCAGCTCTTCTACCCACAAGAGGATCCCATGAGGATTCTTTTCTATCGGTTTATGGCTTTTACTTCAGTACCATTCCCCTGATTTCCAGTATGTAGGATTTTATATATAGAGATGTATCTACCTTGAGAAGTTCCTATTCTATCTAAGCTTAGTTTACAGGCCTGTTTTTAGTGGATGTCAGTGTCACCACACCTAACAGCGTTCAGAGATGGTAAAAATGCTTTTTGTGATGTTGCCAGGCCTCTTGAGTCAAATGCCAGGAAGCATTATCCACCCTGATTCACTGATGCAGCAGAGCTAAAGTGAGCAGCTTCAGGGAAAGTCCTTCCAACAGAAGAAAAGAACTTCCAGAAACAGGATGAAAAGGGCGACTTGGGCTCTTACTGCATATTTCCACAGGTCTTCTTCTATGAATTTGAATAGTCTTATCATTTCTGCTAAGACCCACTTTTTATCTTGTTACTCTAAAGTGTCAGTTTCTCATCCAGAAGAGGAGGACATAATAACACTTATCTTACAGGGTTTTTGTGACATATAAGGTAATGCCTTGGAAGGAATCAGCTTAGTAACGTAGCTGTGTGTATTACCGTGTTGTTATGTCCTAACAACAGTAGTCAGTCTAAACCATTATCCTGGTGTTACTTCTGCTCCAACCGCAACAGCCTTCTGTTCTACCCCAGTCCCAAAAGGCAGCCATTCCTGATCCAAGCTCCAGCTTACCCAGGGAGAGGAGAAAAAAAGCATTAGAGTATAATGTGCATGATGCCACAAGAGTGTGTCACAGAGAGGCCCTAAGTGGTTTGAAAATGGTCCACATGAGAATTTTATGGTGTGATTGTAGGTCTAACAGGTATATTGAAACCACAGAGCTAGTTCATGTTCAGTCACCATCTTCTGCCTGGAATGCTCTCCTCCTCACCCAGGTCTTCCTCTGGCTGGATCCTTCTCAACATTCCATCCCAGCTGAATGTCACCTCCACAGGGAGGCTTTCCCCGACCACCCCAGCTTAAAAGCCTCCCTGGCTTAACTACTCTCTACGCCATTTCCCTGAATTATGTGCTTCAGAGCAGTTGTCACTTTCTGGAATTATTTTGTTTATCTCCATCTGTGTTTATCATCTGTCTTGCTCCATGATAATGTAACCCATATGAGTACAGTGTCTTTGTCTTTCTTGTTTGTGCTGAATCTACAGCATCTGGTACAGAGTGGGCACTTAATACATTTTTGGTAAATAAATAAATGAGTTAGTCATTCTTGTATCTTGCTTTGGGGCCATAGTCCTGGCAGGCTGCAGCATCCTCCCTGTGCGCACTGACAGCCAAACTTTCCTGATTCCAACTCTCCCACGCAAATGTCTTAGAGGATATTTCCCCTCCTTGTTGCAATATCACCCCCATTTCATGGGATCAAGTATTTATGATGTGAAGATGGACCTTGTAATTATGCATTAGGGATGTCCCCGGGCTCTGAACGATCTCTTGGGAACTGTGTAAAGGTGCTAAGTGAGCGGAGTGAGGAGAAAAACATCTCTTGGCTAGCAGTGCTACGCAGTTTTGAACTCCCAATATTTAGTCTTAAGAAGAGAGGAAAGAGAAAGACCAAGAAGAATATCCATGAGTGAATCATCCATAGGCTTCTGGCACAGCTCCTTAGAAAAATGCATGACTGGAAAATCAACTGACACAACCTAAGGAATGCTAAGGAAAGGCTCCCAGAACTGGGAGGAAAGTTAGTAAGGGGATTCAATGTGAGGTTTCCTTTTTTTGCATTGTTGCTGTACAGTGAGCAAGAGATTCCTCATGAATGCCAAGCTTCCCAGTAATTTGAGAATCACTGGAATTAAACATTTCCTTAATTGTTTTGCTTTGATAAAGCTTCCCTCATTGCTGCAAAATACTAGATGTTTAATTTAGAAGGGAGAAATCATGCTCTTCCTTTGCACCTGGAAGAAAGCAAAGATTAAATGTTCTATCTGAAAAGAATAGAGCTTCTAGAAATGGATAAATCAATAAATTGATATTATGACAATGGATTCTGGTAAAGGACTATAGGATTAGAAATAGAACCTTGGTAGAGTCTCTGATCTGTCACAAAGGGGCTGTGTTGTTTATTCAGGAGGAAGCAGGAGAGGAGAGGAAAAGAAATGAAAAAGAATCCCAGCCATCCTGGAGCTTATAGCCTGGCTGGGGAGACAGATAAGTAAACAGTCATAGTATTATACGATGAGTGTCATTATGGGGTATGGAAATACAGCAAGGAGAACAGCAAACCAAAACTATCAGGGATGATTTCACAGAAGAGGTGTTGGAGAAATGGTCATCTGTCATCTGGTGAAGGCAGCAAACTTGTGAACCTATTTTTCTTGCCAAGTGAATCAGGCAACATGAAAACATCAAATTGTTTGAGGGGATGTTAGCCAACATCACTCCCACCTCCAGCTTTACACACACTGTCTCCCTCTTTCCTCAGCTCCAGTGCCCTACCCATCCATTCACCCCTGTTCACCTTTCACTCTTGATTGAGATGTCATTTTCTGGGATCAAGTCCTCTTTCACTCCCACATGACAAAGGACTCTGCTCCTCCTGGATATTTTCACAGCACCCATTTGTCTCTGCATCAGATTGACACTTATAAGTTAAGTGCCAGGCTAGGGTGAGTGATATATGTATATTAACTCTTTCATCCTCTCCACCAATGTATACAATATTTTTACAGATGAGACAGATGAATAACAAAGGTCCAAGAGGTTAAGTCACTTACCCTAGGAGGAGACAGAGGCAGGATGCAAACCCAGGAATACGGCTCCAAGTCTGCTTTCTTTTTTTTATTATTTTTATTAATTGAATTTGGACTTAATATTGAGGGGGAATCATTATCAATCAATCAAGAACAAATGTATATTCACATAAGTTAGCCAAGGCTGATGTCATTCCATGTTTTTTCCCGTTGGCTTCCCCATGGATCTATGTTTCCCCCAAATGAACCCCTGTATTAAATGGACTTCTTGTGGAGGCTGGAGATCACCTTCTGAGTCGATTCTCCCATATTCCCACCCTTCAGTCTCCTAGATATCCTTCCTAATTCCTCCCCCCTCCCTGCTCCTCTCCCTACATCTCCAGTTATCCTAGGCAAGGTTCCCCCTGTTTGTGTAAAAATGCATACATGTTGAGGTTATTATTAGCTTAGCCATCTAACATACTGTTTTTGGTTGTATTCTAGCTTTCACAAATGAGAGAAAACATTCGGCCCTTGAGTTTCTGAGGTTGGGATACTTCACTTAGCATAATTTTTTCTATCTCCATCCATTTGGCTTCAAAAGCCATAATATCATTTTCCCTAATGGTCAAGTAGTATTCCATTGTATATATGTACCAAAGTTTTTGAATCCACTCATCAAGTGCGGGCATCTGGATTGATTCCATTGTATAGCTATAGTAAATTGAGCTGCTATAAACATTGATAAAGTCATATCTCTATAATATGCTGATTCTAACTCTTTTGGGAAAATACCCCAGAGTGGGATAGCTGGGTCATAAGGTGGTTCCAGCCCTAATTTTTGGAGGAATCTCCATACTGCTTTCCAGTGTGGCTGAACCAGTTTGCAATTCCACCAGCAATGTGACAGCGTTCCTCTTTTCCCACAGCCCCTCCAGCATCTGTTGTTGTTCTTACTCATCATTTTTGCCACTCTAACAGGAGTGAGGTGGAATCTCATTGAAGTTTTGATTTGCATTTTTCCTATTGCTAATGATGTAGAGCATTTTCTCATATATTTATGGGCTTTCTGGACTTCCTCTGGTGAGAGGTTTCTTTTTAGATCCATTGCCCATTTATTGATTAGATTATCTGTGGTTTTGTTGTTTAGTTTTTTTTTGAGTTCTTTGTAAATTCTGGATATTAGCCCTCTGTTTATTATCCACACTGTACACCTTTTCAAAGCAGGCAAACTTATCTGTAATGTCCTATTCTGTCACCTGCTCCAACTGCAAGTTCTGCAAAGATGGAGACTATGTCATACTCACAGTAACACCCCAGATACCTAGTCCAGTACCTGGCGCCTAGAAAGCATTCAGTGGTGCTCAAATTATTTTAGAGAATGCAGGAAATCCTACATAGTCTGCTTTATCCATCAAAGAACCACTATCCCTACTACTGTCTTCAGGGAGGATATTGCTCTTCTCCTCCCAAGCAATAGATTTGCAATCAAATATGACATTTCCTGAGACCTAGGACCTAGTTCAAAAGAAGGACATGGAGACCCCTTGGATACAAAACCTGTAGAAATATTTGGGGACATTTTGCTTTTAAGGTGACTCTTTATGAAATCCTCTTAATTATAAACAATGTGAAAATGTTTCTCTTTATTAAATTTATTTTTCTATAGTAGTTTTATAACTCAGGATGATACCCCCACAACCTGTCATGGAGTTCTGTTTTTGCCTCTAATTTGGGCTGTGGTACAATTCAGGACAGAGAAGTGCTACTCCCTGCAATCTGCACAAGAGCTTCAACAGTAAATGGTTCAGTGCTCCGTTATACTCCAGCTGCATGCAGCCTCCTCTACTGTGTGTCATGTGTCATTTTGCTTCACTGCCTCCTTTTTCCTGCTTGATTGATTAATTCTTGGCCTCACCAGCAGTTCAGATTATGCAGCTAGGTCTAGAGATTCCCAGTGTCTCCAAAGGAATCTTACATGAATTAGACTGGGTTAGGGGAACTGGATGACCTGTCTCTTTATCTTTTTGTTTGTTTGTTTTTCTGATATGTCAGATGTGATCACACTACAAAGGTACACAGAAAATCAGGTTGAGAACATGTGGCAAAGGTAACAATAGCAATAGGAAAGAAGCCCTTCAGAGTTATGTAAAGCACTTTGTTATGGAGGTTTGAGAGAGATTTTGCTTTTTAAAAAATCAGCTATGATTTGTTGACTGTTACTTTGACATAAGAATTCAAAATTGATCAATGCAAAAATGTGAAAAAAAATTAAAAGGTACTATTATGATTTTAATAATCAACATGTACCTGTTGACCTACCATGGAGAGTAGTGGTGTGACTTAAGTAGCTTTGATTAATCATATGTTATTAATTGAAAGGTATCATAAGAATTATTAATCTTTGGGGGTGGAGCAGTGGCTCAGTGGTTGGAGCACTTGTCTGGCATGTGTGAGGACCTAGGTGCAGACCTCAGCATCACATACACAACTAAGTGTTGGAGAAACAAAGGCCAGATTTAAAAATAAATAAAATTGATTCTCTCTCTCTCTCTCTCTCTCTCTCCCTCCCCCTTTACAAAATAAAAAAGAAGTATTAATCTTTAAAGAATTTAAATGAATTCAGCTATCTTAGTCTCTGAATCAGACATCATTTGTTTTTATGTTTAAAAGTCAATTAATACTATTTCATCTATCTTTGATATAGTGGATGCTTAATGAGTTCAACAAAGGAGCATCATTTCTCACTGGGTGAGACACAAACAGAGTAGAACATTACCCTGTTCTTGACTGCCCCATCATTGCCCCTTTAAGTTGAGCTGATCTGCCCACATGGCTAGCACCAAATAAAAATGTCCTGAAAGCTCCGTTCCTGACTTACTACAGGCTCCTATCCATCGGAGGTTCTAACTGGGGTCCTGACCCCCTGCCATTCTCAGATATCAGATCTGATGCCTGAAATGGCTTTTCTGGTTGTCAATATTCCACTCTTCTCCTGGGCCAAGTTTCAGGTTAGCTTCCACTTGCATTTACTTCGAGGTGATCATCCTACTCTAAAAACAGTTCATGTCTTTAATACTTCACCTAGTCCCATTTCCCACCAACCCCATTTCTCAGTTCATTTCAGAAGTTATCCTCTTTTCTGCTATGGTTAACAAACAATAAGAACATAACAAAAATAATGCTATGATTATGAATTCAGAAAAAGAAGAAAGAAGGCAAAGAAGAAAGGATGAAGTTTTCTGTTCATGAATTGGTCAATGCTGAGAAGTTTTAACAATTTAGACTGAGGCAGAAGATTAGTTGCAGAGCATTTCTCTTCAATCAAAGAAATATTTAAGATTCACTAATGATAAATTATTGTAGGGGGAAATGGCAAAAACTCCCTTGGGCATTGTCTTTGGCTTAGAAGAGGGAGACTGAGGAGGTATAAATGATGGACAGCCTCCTGGCTTTGCAGTGGAAGTAACAAATAGTGCAGGAATTATAGTGATTCCAAATCACAAAACACCTTCACGAAGATGTTCACATGGAATGTGTTAGGGAACTTTCTTTGTCCCTACACAAATGATAAATTGCCAAGTCTGCCTGGCTCTTAGTAGGCACCATTTTAGCACTTCCTGTCCTTACAGAGCTTCCCTGAATTTTCTACGGCATTCTTCTATGACTGTCTTAGCACTGCTTCATTCTGCCCTATCTCAGGTATTCCTCAGTGGTTTCAGTTCTTTTCATTGGACATTTAGCTCCCAAAGCTATCTTTTTTATACAAACATGTTCATATATGTGGCTTATAAAGCTGCTTTAACCAAATGACAGGATTATCATTTCTTCAAACACCACTGGCAGTGGATTGACAGATTTTCCAAACGCCATAGTCTTTTCATGACTTGATTATTCTGCTCTGAGAATTGCATTGATTTTTCTTTCCTATTTACCTAAGAGGGTGGCTTTGGGGGAGGTTATACTGTCATTTTTAGTGGTCTAAATAGTTCAAGTACATCTACCCCTACGGAGGACAAGGACCTACAGTCCATTTTCCTCTGGAATTTATGCAAACACTGTTCACACTGTGTGAGTTTCCTAGAGCTGCCAGAAAATTAGCACAAATTTGGTGTCTCAAAACAACACCAATTTATTGTCTCGTAGTTCTAGAGGTCAGAAATATAATGTCAAGGTGTGGGCAGGGCTATAGTCTCCCTGAAGGCTCTGGGGAAGAGTTCTTCCTTGAGTTTTAGGTGGCTGGAGGCATTGTTTAGCTCCCAATCTTTGCCTAGGTAGATATTTTAACACTGTTTTTCATGTATTTTTTCATGTATTTTTTTTTCTCTTCTGTCTCTTTCAAGAACACTTGTCATTCAATTTAGAGCCCACCCAGGTAATTCTGGATGATCTCATCTCAAGGTCCTTAACATATTGAGCAAATAAGGTAACATTCACAGTGTCTGGGTATTAGGACATGGACATGTCCCTTAAGGTGCCACCATTCAACCCTGCATTTTGATGAAAAGTCTTTGCATACAACTGATACCCTTACACACTCACAAGGATCCTCAAACACACATTTTAAACCCAAATGAGGATCTGATTCCACCTTTCCAAAGTTTATCTCTTCAGATAAAGGCAAACAGACATGCTAGTAGCTCCAAAATTGGGACAGGACTGTTTAGAGTTATTGGTGGGGAGCAAATTTTCCTTCATGAACTCAGCATTTTTTCAAGGTTTGGGTGAAGCCCAAGTCTTCCCCACAGCCAGGTTAGTTCTCTCTGGGACTCAAGCCAATATTCAGAAGCCACTTCACCCACAATTTAAGTTGAAAATAAATTTCCACAACACTTCAGTCTTGATAATAATTAGAACAAATAGGCAAAAATATTCATATGACCACAGATTATTTGAGTAAAATATATATTGTCCAGCCCTGCTGAGCTGTATAAGTGGGTCTTTTCTTCCTAAGTGGGTCCTCTGCTTCCTGTGCTTCCAGGTGAAACACAGGGAAAATTATCTCTTCCTTCCATTCATCCAACCAATCTATAATGAACAATTCCTTGTGGAGGATTAAAAGATGAATCATAACAACACTGAATCTTGCATAAAGACATGCAAAGTGCTTTCCCACATTCGATCTCATTTGATTCTCTTAACAAACTGGCAAAATTACTGTACAGTTCACAAACGATGCAACTGAAGCTAAGAGAAGAGAAAAGGATGCCCAATATTCCATGGCTAGTGAGAAGTATAGCTGGGCAACTCAAAAAGCGCTCCTTTCCCTAGCCTTACTTGTAGCATGCAAAGAACACTTTCAAAACAGGAGTCTGTCAGTCAAGTGGAAACACAACTCACTCTAGCTGGTTTGGGGCTGCCTCCAAAGGTGTGAGTATATTCTGGGAATAAACAGGGCCTGGGGAGACAGCCAGATACTAACAATGGTGAGAGCTTTACAACTCTTATGGTCCAAAAGCAAGGGGTGGAAAAAAGTGTAACTGAAGCCTGATGGGAGCCGAAGAGTAGAATAAGGGCCACTTTTCAGAAGTTGTCATCCTGGAAGGGGGCAGATAATGCAATGCTAAGACAAGGAGGAAGAAGGAAAGTCTTCTCCCCACCTTTGGTCTTTTTTTTTTTTTTAAAGAGAGAACAGTGAGAGAAAGAGAGAGAGAGAGGGAGAGACAGAGAGAATCTATTTTCTATTTTCACTGAGTTTTTCACATGGCTTTTGTTGCTCTGAAACTTAGTTGTGTATGTGGGTGCTGGGATTTGAACCCACGTACCTGCCAATGCCACCGCTCCAGCCCAACCTTTCCTCTTCTTGATGGAATTTCTCATTGGCTAAACCCAAATTGAAGTTGGCAGACTGGAACCAGTTTAAGGATTAGCATCTCAGGGTATAGAACAAGACAGAGGAAGGCAAAGAAAGTATGAGAGTAGAGGTAGATGCAACCCAGCATAGAAAGATAAAAAATGTACATAAATAACAGATTCTTGATAAGGGAGAGAACTTTTGGCTTACAAGTACATCATGTATTAATGTGAGCCTGGGAATCAGGGAAGTACTCTATCTGGTCTTGAAAAATAGATGGGATCTACAGATACAGAGATGGAGGTATGTTTAGGAAGAATAAATACTACTGCAAAAACACAAAGATAGAACCGTCTGTTGGGGTAGGTTCTCAAGGGTGCACATATGAGAAATAAGTAACTGTTCTGCTTGAAATATTAATGTAGAAAGGGAGAAATCATCCTAAAAAGTAAGTTGGATCCCAAAGAGAAGTCTGAAATGCTCTGTGGAAGAGCTTTATTGAGGGGCCATTGGAGCCCAAGCATTGTTCATTCACAGAGAGGCATCAGGGAGATCTGTTCTGTAGACAAAGAGTGGAGAGTGAAGACCCCATGGGAGAAGGAGAAGGAAAGTGTTATTTTATGGGAAGAGTGGCTGCTAAAAGGGTTTCTTCTTTGCTGGAACCTAAACAAGCCAGGTCACCCCAGGGAAGGCTTTTCCAGACCTACCCTCCTATTGTCTTCTTTCTCTAGGTGTTAAAAATCTACTGAAGACTCAGTTAAAAATCCAGTCCACCAGCCAGTTAGTTTAGCAGCTGATGCCAAAAATTAAGGCATATGGTTAAAAAAGTCAGTAAATTTTATGAGAAGCTGCCATGGTATTTACATTGTGCTACTGTAGCCCAAACTCCTGAGAGCTGGTTGGTTCTATGAGCTTTGGGTTGTCTTCTCTTCTTTTTGGAGGGAGATTTTTTAAAAAATTTGTCTGTTTAGCAGCCACTGCGCTAACCTTTTTGGCAGCATTTATCTCTTTTAGGACACAGTAAACCAACCCTCTTTTCGGAGGTTTTCGTGTGTGTATGTTTGTTTTATCATTATGGAAGTTTAGAATGTGCAGCTTTCACAGTCATGTGGTCTAGATTCCAGCAGACAAGACTCATCAGATGATTATCGTAAAGTTCAAATTACAACCTCTCAGTCTGGTTTCAGTTGCTGGAAGTATTAGCAGAATGTCTAAAGGAGAGGAAATGGATTGAGGGTAGAGAGGCTATGATATGCCACATGTTAGAATGTTCGTCAGAGGGCTATTCCTGAGTGAAGAGTTACCGTAAAGTCTCGTCACCACACAATATCCATGTTCACAGAGTAGTTTTTGGCTTTGATGAGCTGTTGGGGTTTGAAACAATGGTCACTTAACAATATCTTCCTTGCGTAGATATAATCATCCAGGAATTCCTTGTTGTGTCAATTACTACAGGTAAGTGGAAAATAGAAACGGCTTGCAACATATTTTTGCTTCAGTTCTATATTGTAAATAACCATGGTTTGGTAAAGAATGTTCAGACAAAGAGGACAGATACAGTTTACGCCTCATTTTGACAGTAACTCATAATGCCCAGGATTTTATAAAGAAACATTATGTACTAAAACATTCATATAAAGCTAATACATATTTGGGACCACACAGAAAATGGATGTTTTCCCTGATCTCACTTAGAGCACCACATAGACAATTATATTTGTCTATAGATGATTCTAACTTGAGTATTCACTAGCTGTGTCTTCTATGACCACCACTTAATTTCTCTGAGTCTTATATTTCTAATCTGTAATAGGAGAAGGACAGTGCTTATGTCACATTAAGAGGATTGAATGATAAAACAATAAAGTCTGTTGATGTGCTTCTTTTGTGGTAGCACACCTTTTATAAGCAGTAGCTTGTTTTAATTGCTATAATTTCTCGTGAACATATCAATTTGAATTTATATGATCAGAAATGGTAACAACGGGATTAAGAAGTCTGTTTGCTATCTCTCCGTATCTTGAACTTTGTTTTTTAGACATGTGGAAAATGATAGCATATCATTCAAACTGTAAACATTGGTAATGTTTTGTTGCTATTGTTGTTTTTGTTGTTAAGTGCTTTGGAACATACAGAAATGAGTAATTAAAGTCTTTGTAGTCCTGGGATTTACAGCAGAGTGAGGAGATAGAGAGGTAGAGAAATACATGGATGGATTGATGGATGTATGGCCAGATGGACAGATAGATGTAGACAAATGAAATGGATATGGATATAGATACAGATGCACTCCCTTAGATTGATTTAGTTCATGAGTTACCTTACAAATTAGGACTTTGCTTCCCACTGTTTCTGCTGACCCCAGCCATGACTGTGAGATTGGAAAGTAAGAGGTTCACTAAGAAGAGTAGGCTTATCAGCAGCCATGCTTGCCTAGTATCTAAAGTCAGAAAGGAAGTGCTTCCTTAGATATGAATGAACAGATCTTTCCTACAATTTGTCCCGGTTAGTGAGAAGAGCATTACAGAATCTTGAAAGTGAAAATAAAAGCATCTAAAAGCCAGAGGACAGAGTTTATTGTTTTTACTTTATGACATTTTAAAGGACATTTAAAAAACAATACCAACAATAGAAAGGCTTATTCTACTTTTTAAGCAACAATGGCATTTGGAGATATCTCAAAGTAGTCTTTCGAAACATTGACTTGGTTATAGAACCTTAAAAAATGGCCCATTTCTTGAATAGGCTGAATATATAAGGAAGAAAACAAACACTAAGAAAATTAAGACTGTGATGCAAGGAGATTCTGTATTGTTTTAACATAATAAGATTATTTTTATGGCAAAAAAAGCAATACAAGATTTATATTTCTTACCACTGACAAGACTCAGAATTTTAAGCCCACCTGAAGAAGGCACGCGAGGAAGATGAGTTGTCCCCAGTGAGACATTGTGTAAAAAAAACGTGATTTTACCTTTGATGGCTAAAGTTTCAGGGAATTCTCTCCCATTTGTACTCACAAGTATGCTATACAGCTAAAAGAATTATTTTTGACTTGAGGGTCTTTGGGATGTAATACATAATCTGGGAATACAAGATACTCCAAAATAAAATTGAACTTTTCAGAAAATAAGTATGGGAAAGCCCATGAAGAAAAAAAATTAACCATTTTTATCATGCAGGAATTTTTTTTTGTACCAGAAATTGAACCCATGGGCACTTAAACACCAAGCCACATCCCCAGATCTCTATTTTTGAGACAGGATCTCACTAAGTTATATAGGGACAAAGATGCTGATGCTGTCTTTGAATTTGTGATCCTCCTGCCTCAGCCTCCTCAGCCACTCAGATTACCAGAATGCACCACCATGTTGGGCGCATACGAGAATTTTTAAAATTACAATGATGAACAAACAAACTGTGACAACGAGTGGACAAGCTAAAACACAGCACTTATACATACTTAACTGTGTCCCTACATGGACAAGTGAGGGATTATCCTCTGAGTGAGTAGCATTGAAATAATTACACAAAATCTCATGATGGAGAGGAGACTTAGAGACCATCTGGTCAAAGGTTTATAAGACTTTTAGTTATGGAAGCTGTAATTCGAATGAAATATTGTATGGAAGCACCACATAGAAACAGATAAAAGATGGAACTTCTCTAGTCAAAGAAGGGGTTTAGGTCTTGGATCATTCCCCAGCCTCTCCAACTCTGCAGAGAACAGGACATCATAAAATGCTTGTATCTTGGCCAGTCTCCTCATTCAGATCACATGGCATAACAATTGGGGCCTAGAGAGGTGAAGTATTGTGCCCAAGACCACAGACAACATGTAGCAAAGTTAAACCAGCTGCCCAAGCCTACTAATTTGTCATTTTGATTTATTTCTACTATAATATGTTATGTCAATACAATCACTATTAGAATGTTTATTTGGATATTTTGTGGAACTGGTTCATATGTCCCAAATATGTTTTAAGCCAGAATTTTAAAGATATAGCATTCCTTTGAAGGCTTGCACAGCCTCTCCCCATACTCTCCTTGGATATATAAAATTGTTGGTTTCCATTCTAACTGTTTACATGCCCATCTCCTAAATTGTGATAGCCCATGAGGACAAGATCTGACCTTTTGGGATCTGATATATTCGTCTTTTCCCCCCAGTAAAAGGCACCAAAAAGATCAATTCAGGTACAACCTATAAACTTCAGTCTTATCCCCAACCAGACCAGAAAGAAGGAAATCAACAGTATCAACAGCTTCTATTCTCATACCTTCCTATGTCCCATGGTCTCTTCAAGTTCAGTTGCTAATTAGTACTAAAATAACCTGCAAGCAATTTTAGAAGCTAGAGATATGAATATTAAAAGTCTAAAAAAATTGGCCAACTAGACAATCAGAATCAGGAAGATCAAGAATTTCAAATTACTTTAAAGAACAACTTATTAGTCATGTGCTCTGTACTTTTATTTTCTCTAAACAAGAACATTTCTATAAATTAATTTTTTACATTAAATAACCCAAGACAGACTGGAGGGAGGAGGAAAGACAGTCATATTACAATCTGATGGCTCCACTGTCCTAACCAACTGGGCAATGGGTTTGAGAGATGAACCTGTTCTGAGTGAAAGGTTGGGTCACAATGTAGTTTCAGACACCAGGCTTTGTTGGGATCCTCATCTTTCTTTGCACCCTGCACGGTGGGGCCAGAGAAAGTATGACAGGAGCCTGGTATTAATCAGGTTTCTCCAGAGAAACTTGATATATCAATATCTATATATGGAAATGTATTATAAAGAAATTGATTCACAATGTTATAGAGAGCTGAGAATTCCCCAGATCTGCCATCTGGTGGCATGAGAATGAGGAGAGCTGAAGGTACAAGTTCCAGTTCTAGTCTGAGTCTGAAAACAGAAGCTGATATCCCAGCCGGAAGACCAGCAGCTGGAGAACAAATTCTCTTTTCTTCTGGCTTTTGTTCTATTCAGAATTTCTTTGGATTAGATGAGGGTTCAATCAGGAAACAACACTTAGCGCAAATTTTGGGCATTCTGTGGTTCAGTCAAGTGAACCAATTAACCATCACAGTCCTGAGGAAGGAAGATTGATCTCGGCAGGGGTGACCCTTACAATTAGTCACTCAGACACAGTGTGGGGTCCGCCCTACAGAGTGCCCACCTTATAAAGTGTCCCCTTTATAGAACTGCTTCTGGAACCCAACATGTCTATGGATGCCACCACTCTGACACTTTTAGACTTTCATGTTCCAATTCAATGAAACCATTGCCCAAATGGGAAGAAATATGTTGTTGTTTTTATCACCGTCACCAGCACTTGTTAATGATGAAAGAAGTGTATTCTATAACATTTTTATGATATTCTGTCAGTTTATAACAAGCTTGGGGGGATGGGAGAATTATGAGATATTTGTGTCTCATGATGATTTGGCAGAGGTTGCATGCAGTTCGCAACTTTCGTACTTTGTTTCAGTGGCATAATGAAAGGACATCAGTGTCTGTATTCATCTTCAAATAGGGTTCCAGGGCATGGGGAAGGATCAAAGGCTTTAGAAAAAGATGATTATTTTATTTTAATTGAGCTTCTAACCATTTCTCATAATAAGCTTCTTCAGAATATAATAGCCCACAGGAATTGAGACTCTTGCAATATTTGGCAGAAAATGTAAGGCAGGAGTATTTTAATGATGAATTTTAAAAGGATTTTTGCTGTCCTGGTTAGTCTAGGATGGCCTCTTGGGCAGATGATTTGACAAAGATCCATAATTCACTCATTTTCCTCACTTGCTTTAAGGGATCATAATTTTCCATTGACCTAGAATTTTTCCAGTCTAGAATGAATCTTAGCCCAACCAAGAATTAGTGAGGCTTGAATGGCAGGTGAATTAAATGCTGAAACCCTTTAATACTGTATTACAATGTATATTTAGACAAGGAATCTCCTTACTTAGTAAATATTGGTTTTCCAGTGTAAACCATCCCTAAGCCAACTTGTCCAGAATCAGTGGCAGGCAAATTTACCTCAATATCAGCTTAAATTGATTATATGATATAGAAACTGTAAAGTCAATAAACCGTTCTTTTATATAAAAAAAGCAAAGTATTTGGTTCTAAACCTAGCTATACAGGGAAATCAGAATATTAAGTTATCTCAAAGGATTATTCTGCAACTCTTCTCCCTTCCCTTACCCTGATCTCTGCCTTCCACTCCATCCAGTATAACTGACAAAGGAGTTGGCATGTTCATGCTGCAATGGACTGGGTGATTTAGGAACAAATCTAAATTATAAAGTGTTATGGGCTTTTGTAAGAAGGAAAGTACTGTCAGAATAGAAGATGTTGTTCTTAACTTTGTCCATGGCACTTGTATATGAGTCCACAGTTTTTGATCCTATTTTATAGTTGGCTGACTCCTCAACCTCTGACCCCCAATTCCTGGTCCCTTATTTTAAAAAAGACTTGCCAATTCTGGGAAGTTTTAGCAACTCACCATGTTATGGACATCCAGGCAGTGCTATGATGAGGTGAAAGAGCTCCAAGTTGGAACTTAGAGCAGCTCTAGCCACTGCAGGGTAGGTGCAGCAGGCTCAGTACAAGCCTGGTCTCAATGGCTGATGTGGGAGAGGACAGCAAGGACAGCTGCTGCCAGAGATGCATGCAGCTCCCCACACAAATCTTTTCTCTCATTTCCCCACACCACAACTCCCTTGATTGTCTCTTTTCTTCAACTCTTACTTCTTCCACTTACAACCAACTTGTCTCTATTTCATCATCTCAGATTCATTCATTTAACAAATATTTAATGTACACCTACTATACAAGGCACTCAATCTTCACCACACCTCAGTCTGAACCCTGTGTCCTCACTTCTCTTGGAACATGCTCTGAACAAGGTCACTAGTTTGTTGTTAACCCCACAGTCACATTTCTAGTGCTTTTTCTATAGCATCTGTTGACCTCTTTTTATTTCATAAAACATTCAACATTCTCATTCATTGCCTTCCCTAATTTCCTCCTTTCCAGGATTGCTTCTTCCTCCAATTCTTCCTTGTTGTTGTTGTTGTTCCTTGTCCTTTTTCTGCTCTTCAATATTGTCATTTTCCAAAATTGTATTCTTATATAACTCTCTCCTTTAATTCTACATAGTTCTCTAGATTGCCTTTATCTTTAGCCTTCAACTATCATTTATAATGCAGAAAACTCTGAGGGATAAATTTCCACTGTCTCTCTTTTGAACTCCAGACATGATTAATCAATTTTTTACATAATACAACTACATGTTCCA
Source organism: Aplodontia rufa (assembly GCA_004027875.1). Taxonomy (NCBI): domain Eukaryota; kingdom Metazoa; phylum Chordata; class Mammalia; order Rodentia; family Aplodontiidae; genus Aplodontia; species Aplodontia rufa. Next base: position 16,839 of record PVKS010031988.1, read on the forward strand.
GTTACTATAGCTTCATAACAATCATCTGAAAACTTAGAAACATAAAATAACCACTCAGGAACTCAGCAAGTATCAGTAAAGGCAATTGTGTCTGCCATATGATGCCAGGATCTCATCTGGGAAGACTTAGAGCAGCTGGAGACTGGACTCTGTAAATGTCTCTATATGCGTGTCCAGTGGTTGATGCTAGCTGATGGCAGGGACCTTATTTGGGACTGTCAGCCAGAATACCTACAAATGACTTTTCTATGAGGCTTGGACTTTGTCCAAGCTTGATAGCCTCAAGGCCATAGAACTTCCTACCTGGAAGTTCAGAACTCCAAAGTTGCATGTCCCAGCTAACAATGGAGAAGTTGTATCACATTTTATGAGCTAGCCTCAGAGGTTACTCACTGTCATATATTGTATATTGGTTATAAGTGAGTCATAGCCCACTCATGTTCGAAGGAAGAAAAATTAGACTCCATCTGTAATGAGGGTAGCAGAGCTGTAGAAAGCCTTTTGGACAGGAGGTACTGATGCAGTGGGTACTTAAAAAGTGAAATATATCACATCCCTTCAACACCCATCTTCACATGGTGTTCCACGTATATGGATGTATTCCTTATGCCACATATACTCTTTTTCCTTCATGCTATTGTACATATGAGTGTAATTTTCCTGCTGTGTAGCTTAACACCACCATCTGATTTATAAATATAACCTCTGTTTAGCCTTTAAACCTCATCTCAGACACCATTCATTTATTCAGGAGAAACACAGGTTTCTACCACCTTAGGCTGCTTTTCTCCCCATTGGTCCCTTTGCTCACCAAGAGCTGAACAGTAGTGGGTGGATATGCCATGCATAAACTCTGAGCTCCTTAACTTGAGTTCAAAGATTGATGTGTTGATTATTAATTGTTTGAACTTGAACAATTTGCTTACTTTCATAAAGCTTTTGGTTCCATATCTATAAAACAAATAAAGCATTACACTCACTTTTACCTGAGGCCTATGTGGGATGATGTAAAGATACTGACCCACAGATTCTGATAAAATTAAGCTATCAGCATGATCCTGAGAAAAACTGTATGGGTCAAAGATTTATTTTAAGAATTTGTGTTATGATGCAAAATTTTCACCTTTAGTTCTAAGTAACATTGCTTAAAAAAATGACAATTAAAATAAATTTCCTGAACTAAGCTTAAATACGATCACCTGTTATCTATATTTCTGTTTCTTGAATTGAATAATTACAACAAATGAACATTCAGTATTTAAATAGTCATTCTTAAGTACAAGCATTTATGTAGGATGTTCTATGTTTAACATGGCTAATTCTTTCTCACCAAATGTTTGCTTTTACTCCTACTAACGTGAGAAAGAATCTTCTGCTTTTAGAGAGACACTTGCCCTGTTGTCTCTCCTAAGAGGAGTATCTTTCTTTCTGCTTGTGCCATTGATCCAATAAAGAACTTCATTCAGCATAATTCATTACCCTCATACAACTTTTGTTTCTCTCTATATAACCTCTGTGCTCAGGATCACCATGGTTTTAGTCAGCTTTAGGGATTAAATTTAAGGTCCCCCAAATTTCCCTGCAACATGAAATGAGTCCTGATGGAATATTTGCTGTGAAAAAAACGTGCTTGTGGTGATTTGATGGGGCTGTGGGTTTTTGTTGTTATTGTTTTTTTTTCTTCTTTGAATTTTTCTAATTTTCCAGGCAGTTAATATTTGTACAGTTTATGTAAACATTTTGTTTTATGCATCATTATGCCAAAGAAGAAGCCATCAGTGTTGTTCAAATACCACACATAAAATTGGGCAAGATTCAAGTTCCATACCTGTTAGAATAGAATACAGAAAAGAAGTAGGACAACTGGGAGAACTTCAGATGGAGATAGTTATTGACTTGATGCAGCGAAGGTCTTTCCAACACATAGTCATTTGAAGATTGAAGTAAGCCGCCTACCTTAGGAAGCAGTGAGCTCTCCATATGGGCCTATTCAATCATGCAATGATCAGCAAATTGCCAGAAAGTCAAAACTCACTGAATAGGTGGATTAAGATAACTTTATTCTAACATATCAGAATAAAATGCCATTGCTCAAGAGCCCAGGAAGACATGCACCACCACAACTTCTGGACATCACCTTCAAGCTGAGGGAGGTGGACCTAGGAAAACCATCTCCGTGAGTGAAAAACTTATACCCAGTGTGAAGGTAAGCAGTGTAAATGTGACTGGGCCACAAAGGGAAAAGAGAACATTGAAAAAATGGCCTGTATTCTGAAGCTGCTTGAATCTTCACTAATCTGTAGGAAGAGCATATATTAAATTCCAGTTTAAAATCAGGCTCATCTCCATAATCAACAGCGTGTGCTTGTTTTCTGTAATATTGGTTCCATCAGTAACCTGGAGATGTTCTGTTTATGGGCTAACAGAGAAGGCTAAGCTAGACACCAATCATTAGTGCTCAGGTAGTTAAAAAAAAAAACCGATGAGGGGCTGGAGCGGTGGCTCAGCGGTTACCACGCTTGCCTGGCATGCACAAGGATGCTGGTTGAAACCCCAGCACCACGTACACAATGAAGTGTCAGAGCAACAAAGGCCAAATGAAAAACTAAATAAAAGTGATTCTCTCTCTCACTGCCCCTCTCTCTTTAAAACAAACAAACAAACAAACAAAAACCAACCAACAAACAAAACCAATGAAGCAGATACAGAGGAATCATGACCTCATGTCTTTAAAACCCTCAGACACTCCTGCATGGAACAGTGTTGTCTGACCTGGACTGGAAGTTTGTGTGCCCACTGTTACAGGGTCATTTGTGATAGAAGAATCTGTTTTCATACCTTAAATCCACAACTACAAAAGATTTATGGATGTATCTACAAGCAAATTTTAGTATACAAAATGATTTGAGGAAAGAAGAATGCACACAGACTTATATGACAGAAATCTACATGGTTTTCAACTTAAGTTAATGTAAAACTTAGGATCAGCATGTGACATGAGATACAAGCACAAAAGCTTAAAAATTAATTTAAAATGTGACTCTTTTCCAACATATATGTAGTCAAATAACTGGTGTGTCCAGAGCACTGCTCTGAGAGTCAAAGGACTTGAGTTTCAGTTTCCATTCTGACAGCAAAAGAACTGACCAAGGGTGAACGAGCTCTTCAAAGTCTCTTTTGTAAAGTGAGGTGAATGGGCCAAGTTGCTTAGGACTCTGCCCATTCCTCCTCAACACAGAGGAAAACATTTTAAACACCTGCTCAATACGCAGATTAATCATCTTGTGCATTACTGAGCCTGTGATGAAGAAGTAAATACAGTATACAGAATTCTTTGAAAGACTGCAAAAGAAATCTAACAAAAATCCATCTTCTTTTAAATGCCATTTCTGCAATTACAGATTCATCTTAAGCTGTGTGGTTATAAACTAAAACTAGTTGTGACAAAACCCAATTATCTACACATTCCATTACATATTCCTTTTGGAGGTAAGTGATCATACTCTGGGATACATGGGCTTTGCACTGCAGAGTGAATCACAATTAATATAGTGAGATACTGGGGGGAATAAATTGTTCACTTGGGTAATCAGATTGGGCTGCTGTTACAAAATACCACAGCCTGAGGTGGGGGTGAGGGGGCGTTCAAAAATTTACATTGCCACAATTCTGTAAATTGGAAGTCCAAGATTAAAATGTTGGCAGGTTTGGTTTCTCCAGACACCTCTCTGCTTGACTTGCAGATGGTTACCTTCTCTGTGTGTCTTCATATGTTTCTTCCTCCATAAGTGAGCATCTCTGGTGTCTCTCTTTGTGTACAAATTCCTTTTATTATAAAGACCAGTATAGTGGTATTACTATCCACCTAAATGGCCTTATTTTACTTAAATCACCTCTTTAAATACCCTATCTCCAAATATACTCACATTCTGAAATACCGGGGGTTAGGGCTTCAGTACATGAATTTCAGCAGGCAGTAGGGTGGGCAGTTACACAGTTCAGCCCACAGCAGGCAGCTTTAGCCCCAGAACCCAGGGGCGGGGGAAATAAATCTAAATGTGTAGTATATTCTGCTCCCAATGTCTAACACGAACACAGTGACAGACTATATTTGGGCCCCCTTCTTAGTACATGGACTTGTCATAGCCTCATCTAAGACAGTGCTTGTGAACCTGGTCCTTGCTGCCACATCCTCCATACTATGGAAATCTGAGTGGGGAAAAAAATGTGTATTTTTTTTAAATTAAAAATTCATCTAGGAGGCTGGAGCAGTGGCTCAGAGGTTGGAGAACTTACCTGGAATGCACAAAAACCCAGGTTCGAACCCCAGCACCATATACACTACTAAGTTCTGGGAAAACAAAGGCCAGATGAAAAAATAAATAAAAAGTGATACTCTCTCTCTCTCTCTCTCTCTCTTACTCTCTTCCTCTCTCCTAAGGGGGAAAAAAAAACCACATCTTTAAATCAGGTTTATAAGCTTCACTGCAGTTTTCACAGTTTATCTCATTTAATTCTCACGCAAACTATGTGAGGTAAATGTTATTTTTTTAATCCCTTTTTATAGAGGTAAGAAATTCAGACTTGGAGGATTGTATACCTCCCTGTACATGACTGCTGGGGAATGAGCATCCTGACCAGAGGTTACTCATGATGTGAAGAACACTCAAGTCCTTGACTTCAGTCTTGGGGGAAGTTAATTGCTCTATCCACAACCACTATTTACTGATGCCTACTAGACTTCATAGAAAATGTTACAAGCTTGTTTCTATGTTAGAAAGACATGAGCTTTGCCACTTGCTAATTTTGTTCCTTAGGTCACATTACTCTTTTTTCCTTTCCTTTAGCAATATTTACCAAGTGCCAGGTACCCTAGGGTCTGGGAACAGAGCACTGAGAAAAGTGAACATGGACATTACTCTCATGGAATTTACAGCCTAGCAAGTTAGAGGAAAAGAAAGATGTGTTAGCAAAATAATCCCTGAGATTCACCGCAGCTGTGAAGATGCAGGGATGTGATAGAGAAATTCTGGGAGAAGAAAAAAGCTAGTTTGAATTGGATGGTCAGGGAGTCTGTCCTAAGAGGTAAGATTTGTCCTGCAATGTAATTGACCAGATATGGACATTCAAAGATATGGAATTAAGGCAACAGAAAATCCAGAGGCTATAATGCAAGATTAATTTAAGGTGTGAAACAAAAAGAAAAATCCTAAGACTGGATCTTGAGGGAGGGTTGACTGTAGGTGAAAATTAAGAGAAATAACATAGATTCATTATACAGGGCCTGTAGGCCAAGGTAAGAAGGTTAAATTTTATTCTATTTGAAACTAGATAGAAACCATTACAATTTTGAGCAGGATATTAACCTTATCTGATTTCTATTCAATCTCTCTAAGATTTAGTTTCCTCATCTACAAAATTCTTGCAATAACACTGGCTGCTTAATAGTTCTGAAAACAAATATTCTTAACAATGACTCAATATGTTTTAGCAATTATTATTCATAAGTGGTGAGCACAGTGTAGCATATAGAAAAAAGATAGACATGTCCATGCATATGACCATTTCACTAATCCACAGCACTAATTGCTTCTTTTAAAAAATATAATGTAAATCTGTCATGTAGAAAAACTCCAAATAATATATACAGATACTCTGTCTTCAAGGAAGTGAGCATAATTCCCATTTCTTAGGTGTGGGCTGTGCATAGGGACTTCCTTCAAGAAAGCAAAATATGTAAAGGGAAGAAAAAGAGTAACTTTACAGTAAAGAAACTTGACAGACACTACCTGAGCCAGGTACCAAGATTAACAGACAGTGATAAGTTATGTCAATAGTATTAACCTGGGATCTGGTGAGATGAAAATAGTGCTTTAGAACTGTGGTCTGTTTCCCCAAAACAATAACCTGGTCTAATCATGAGAGAATAAAAAACAAATTCCAGGCAATGGATGTGCTACAAAATATCTGATGAATGCTCCTCAACACTGTGAAGATCATCAAAAACAATGGAAGTCTTAAGAGAATGTTACAGTCCAGAGGAGCCTAGAGACATGATGACTAAATAAAATGGATACTGGATAGGATCCTGAGACAGAAAAAGGACATTAG
>PVKS010031989.1:0-22954 GCA_004027875.1 Aplodontia rufa
CTCTCTCTCTCTCTCTCTCCACATGAGCACAGAGGAAAGGGCATGTGAGGACACATGGAGAAGGCAACAGTCTGCAAGCCAGGAAGAGTCCTCACCAGAAACCAAATCTACCAGCACCCTCCTCTGCCTTCTTGCCTCCAGAAACGTGAAACAATCAACACTTGTTGCTGAAGTCACTCATTCCGTGGTATTTTGTTATGGTAACCTGAGCAGTAAAAAATGTAATCATCCAGGAAAAGAAAGAATGTTGCACAGTCCTTACAGACTCTATTTACCTCCCCTCTCTCACACATACATGCACACACCCATAAACACCCTCTAGCTCACCACCATGTAGCCAGCTCTCACCCCACCCACACCAGACTCCTGCTTGAGTGAGAGCCATTCTTAGCAAGAAGAATGTTGGATGTGGATATTTCTCTTTCTCCACCAATATCTGCAGATGCTGGCCTTACTTGGAAGCACCCACTAGAGAAAAGAAATCGCTGGTCAATGAAGGCAGGTGCAAGCCCTGGCGGCACAGCTCATAGAATCACATTCGGGGTGCTCACATGGTCTTCAACAACTGATACAGGCACAAAAAGCTCCTCGCTTATATACCAGCAGCTGCCTTTGCTTAAGTTCATCATCTCCTAGGTACCACTGGTACCAGAAGGTAATAGAAACAGTCCTGCCACAGCAAATCCTCCACCCAAAGCATCACTGTCATTGAGCCCCAACTGAAGTGGACCTTGATGATGCTGCATAAACAGCAGCCAGGGCTCCAGGCACAGCCAGGGGAACTTCAAAGTATGCAGTGCTGAAAAGGAACCTATATTAAGAATGTAATAGGATAAGTACTCAAAAATGGAGGATCAAATATTTACAGGGAAGTATTATTTGCAATAGGATTCACAAATACCCAACAATGGAGATTGGCTGAATAAATCATAATATAGTCATCCAATGGAATAAGCATCCATTAAAAATGCCATCTTGGAGAAATATTTAAGAATATAGTAGGGGCTAGAGTGGTGGCTCAGTGGTTTCAGTGCTTGCCTCGCACGTGCAGGGACACGGGTTCGTACCCCAGCTCCACATACGCAATGAAGTGTCAGAGTAACAAAAAAGTCAAATGAAAAACTAAATAAAATTGATTCTGTCTTTCTCACTGTCCCTCTCTCTTTAAAAATAACTGTAGTAAAAACAAAGCAAGGCACAGTGGTACATGCCCGTAGCCCCAGCTACTTGAGAGGCTGAGACAGAAAGATTGTGAGTTTGAGGCCAACCTAGGCAATTTAGCAAGACCCCATCTAAAAAAAATCTTTTAAAAAATTACCTATGTATATATATATAAACACACACAGATACAGATAATATGAAAAGAAGGTTATAAAACTGGATGAAATGTGACCTGAATTTTATAAAGGAAATACATCAAAACATTAGGATTATTTCTGGGTTATTTTGTCTTTAAAGGTTTTTTTATTTTTTAGGTTTCCTATAATGAACATGTATTACTTTACTGTCTGAAAACAATGCTCATATTATGATAATAAATGTAATTATATTCAAATTTATACATGCATGATTAATTCTCCATGTAAGGAGACTTTCCTAAGTTCCGACTGAACAAATTCATTCAAAGGTGCAAAATCTATAAAACAGCCTCTGGCTTCCAAAACTGAAAGTACTCGCCTCAGAGATAATGCTGCTTCTAAGTGCTCTGAACTGCGTGTTTTTCCCTCACTCTTTTCAACAGTGAAGAATCTTTTCAGGGGGAAAAAATCATGGTTTTTCCAGGATTCTCTCCTCATTGCTTTAAATTTTCCATCCTTATGTGACATTTTAAGTGACTAAGGTCATCTTCTCCCTTGGATAGATCATTGTTTTGATCATAAGGGCTCGTGCTAGAAAGAGGCATAGGTACAGTACAGGACTCTGAAGTTGTGAGGCCAGTTATAGAAGGAAAATTTGAGCCAAGTTGGTGCAGTGGGGAGAGTAAATCACCACCCCAGAATTAGCGAAGTCACAGGAACAAAATCAAGAAGCAAAATAATGGGGTGCAAAACATCCATGACATAAGGAAGTTTTGAAAAAGAGGACAGAGAGGAAGGAAGCAAGAATTATGGGCAGAAAGCAAGATTCTCTAACAGCATAGGGACAGTCCTGCAAAGAAAATCGGAGCTTTTAGAACCAATTCAGATGAAGGTAGGTCAGGTCAGCAGAACAGCAGTGAGCACCTACGTCCCACGGATTGATCGCCTGCTATGCCAGGCATTGTGCAAATGACTTTTTATTTAATCCTTACAAGAATCCCAGGAACTAGGACTATCCTCATTTATAAGATAAAGAGAGTCACTCAGAGTGTGACTTGCCCAGTTTAATTAGCTGGCAAAGGAGGGGGTGGGATTTAAATCTAGGTGTATCTGACTCCAAACCCCACTTTCTTTCCACAAAGAGTCTGTTCAGACCACAGAAGTAGGAGGCAATAGGAGGGCAGGTGATTTCTTAGAGTAAAGGTGGAGAACACATGGGACAACTGTGGCTATAATAACGGATGGTCAACCACCCCCAGCCGGGAATCACCTGATGCGACATGCAGTGACTGTGAATGGCCTGTGATGGGGAGTCTAAGTGCAGCCAGAGAAATCCAACTTAACAAATAAAATATTCAATTTCAAACTCAAATCAGAAAATGTCTCTTTCAGGAAACCAGATAAAGGGTTGACAGACAGTTTAAGGAAAACAAAGTTGATCAAGACTATAGAAAATCATAAATCCAATATACAGGCTGTGTAGAAATCGATGGAAACCAGATTATTCAGAATTGATACTATGGATATCTGTATTTTGAACTTTCAACAATGTAAACTGTGCATGCATGCACATGCATAACCAACTTATATAGTTTCACTTGCTTAGACCGCTGCCAGAGATCTCAAGAAAAACAACTTTCTCCATTAACATAAGCAATTATCAGTGTTTATGGAAAAATCAGTCAATGGGGATGGTGTGGGGACAGGTGTCTATGAAGCATTGTCTTCTGTATTTTGCCTGCATAATGAAAGTCCATGCTACCTGAACACTCCACTAGGTCAGGACCACAGGTCACTTCCTAAGGGAGGCTTTTTTTTTTAAGGAGTTGAGTTATTATACAATCATAAATGCATATAAAGTAACAACATGATATGCATTTGTTCCTAAACCAGAATTACCCCACAGAGCCCACACCCCAGTCTCTTGATTCTTCTGAACTTTGCCCCACAAGTAATATAAACATTTAGAATGTGAATTTTCCAGAATTAAATGATGCATAAGTATTATTTAGATTCTCAGGGGGGTAAAGGGTATGCTACATTGTTAATTGTCTCCCTAGATCCCTCCCTATCCTTCCTCCCTCTCCCCACCCCCACCACTTATCTATGGTTTCCCTAGATTATGTGTTGCTGTGCCTTTGCTGTTTCTAATGAATGAGTTTCACAACCTTTCACCCAAGCCTAGGTTTAGCTGTAAGCAGGCTTTGTAAACCTCTGATTGCACCCCCCTCAACAGGGCACTGGAAGGCTTGTGAACTCACTCTCATAAGCTGTGAATTTTTTTTAATGAGGTATCTCTCTAGTCAGGCACAGGCCTATAAACTCAGTGACTTGGGAGGCTGAGGCAGGACTGCAAGTTTGAGGTCAGCCTCAGCAATTTAGTGAGCTCTTGTCTCAAAATAAAAAGAAGTGGAGATGTAACTCAGTGGCAAAGTGGCCTAGGGTTCAATCCCAGTACCCAAAAAATAAAAAACATCTCATTATGTTGCCCAGGCTGGCCTCGAACCTCTGGGCTCAAGTGATCCTCCTGCCTCAGGCTGCTGAGTAGCTGGGATTATAGGCATGGACCACGGTGCCTGACATACTGTGACCTTAGTATATCTGTCAGTGGACCCTTGCCAAACCAATAAAACATTTTTTTAAATTATAGCTAAATGCTTTGTTTCTAGAAATTTTAAAAGAATATTTAGAAAACTCAGAGAAGCAAGAAGAAAAAATAGAAATCATCTGTCAGCATTTTTCTGTATAGATTTAGAATAGCTAGACATGAAAATAGATATCTATAAATCTGCAAAAATCATTCTCCATGTACTATTTTGTCAAGTGCTTTCTCCGTGTCTGTTGATATGATCATGACTTTGCTTCTTTAGCCTGTTGAGGTGATGGATTACATTAATTGATTTTCAAATGTTGAACCAGCCTTGCATACCTAGAATAAATCCTCTTGACAATGGTATAGTTATTTTATGCAGTGTTGGATTTAATTTGTTAATATTTCATTCACGATTTTTGTGTCTGTGTTTATGAGAAATGTTGGTCTATAATTTTTCTTTCTTTTAAGTCTTTTTCTGGTTTTGTCATCAGGAAAACACTGGTCTCGTAGAATGAGTTAGGAAATGTTCCCTCTGCTTCTGTTTTCTGGTAGAGCTGTAGAGGATTGGATAATTTCTTCCTTAAATGTTTGGGAGAATTTACTAGTGAACCCAACTGAGCCTGGTGCTTCTGTTCTGGAAGATTCTTGCTGATTGAATTTCTTTAATAGAACTAGGTCTATTCAGTTTCTCTATTGTTTGTAGGAGCCTTAGTAATTTGTGTCTTTCAAGGAATTGATTCATTTCAGCTAGGCAATCAAATTTGTGGATATAGAGTTTTTCATAGTATCCTTTTATTATTCTTTTAATATCCACAGGATCAGTTTGATGGTCACTCTTTCACTAATATTCATTTCTGATATTAGTAATTAAATATTGTTATCTTTTTTTTCTTAGCCTACCTAGAGGCTTATCAATTTTATTGATTTTTTTTTCAAAACACCAGAGTTTGGTTACATTGATTAGTCTATTGATTTCCTGTTTTCAATTTCATAGATTTCTGACCTAAATTTTTATTCTTTCTTTCCTTCTGCTTACTCTGGAATTTATTTGCTCTTCTTTTTCAGCTTTCCTAAGGTACAAGCTTAGGTTATTGATATTAGATTGTTCTTATTATTAATATATACATTCAAGGCTATAGATTTCTAAGCATAGCGCTCACTGTACTGCACAAATTGTATTTTTGTTTTTATTTAGTTCAAAATATTCTCTTTTTTGCAGAAAAGTATAAAAACACTGAAGTTATTTAAGGATATGGATGTATAATCAAACATTTCATTTTGTAAGATGAATGCAGCAATTATGTGAACTTCCTTCACTTAGGGATCACAAAAGACTTTTTTTTTCTTTTGACAGTATTTTTTCAGTATTTTTTACATTTACACAATCTTAATAAGAGTTTGCACAGATGCATCATTCAACTCAAATGACAGTGGCACGTAATGTTCCTGAGCCAGAAGAGAAATGTTAAAGTGGTGCTGGTTGCCATCATCTTGGAATACTTGTCTTTCTGAATCAATTTATTTTACCTAATATTTTTTAATTTTAATTTTTAATCTTTAGTGAAGCCATTCATAAATAAATCCAATAACCATATGATTAAATAGGGACCCTGAAAAATTCAGTATTAATTTTTGTTCTCAGTACACTTATTAGAAATTCTTATTTTTATTAGTTACACATGACAACAGAATATACAATGATATAATTGTATAAACATTAAGTATACCTTGTTCTAATTCAGTCCCCAGTATATGTCCTTCCCCTCCCTTCCTCCCACCCCGGTTCTCTTCCCTCTACTCTACTGATCTTTGTTATTTATTAATAGTTTTTTATTAATGTCTTGTTGAAGTACATAATGGTGAGATTCACTGCGGTATGTTCATATATGTACATAGGAAAGTTAGGTCTGATTCATTCTGTGAACATTCTCTATTCCATCCTCCCCCTTCTCTTTCATTCCCCTTTGTCTATTATTCTGATCTTTTCCTAATTCTGGATTAGCTTCCACATATCAGGGGAAACATTCAAACTTTGACTTTTTGAGACTGACTTATTTCATTTAGCATGACAGCCTCCAGTTCCATCCATTTACTAGAAAATGCCATAAAGTCATTCTTCTTTATGGCTAATACTCCATTGTGTGTATGTATACTCCACATTTTCTTTATCCATTCATCTGTTGAAGGGCCCCTTGGTTGGCTCCATAGCTTGGCTATTGTGAATTGAGCTGCTATGAACATTGAGGTGGCTGCATCACTGTAGCATGCTGACTTTAAGTCCTCTGAATACATACCAAGGAGTGGGATGGCTGGGTCAAATGGTGATTCCATTCCTAGTTTTTTAAGGAATCTTCATACTGCTTTCCAGAGTGGTTACACCAATTTGTAGTCCACCAACAAGGTATAAGTGCACCCTTTTCCCCACAACACAACCAACATTTGTTGTTCATATTCTTGATTATTGCCATTCTAACTGGAATGAGATGAAATCTCAACAGTTTTAATTTGTATTTCTCTAATTGCTAGAGATGTTGAACATTTTTTCAAATATTTGTTGACTATATTTCTTCTTTTGAGAAGTATCTATTTATTTATTTTGCCAATTTATTGATTGGTTATTTGGGTTTTTTTGGTGCTAACTTTGCAGGGTGCAGTGGTGCATACATGTAATCCCAGAAGTTTGGGAGCCCAAGACAGGCAGATTGGAAATCAGAGCCAGCCTCAGCATCTTAGCAACTCAGCAAGACCCTGTCTCAAATTTTTTAAAAAATAAAAATAAAAATGGACTGGGGATGTGGCTCAGTGATTAAGCACACCTGGTATCAAAATAGTCTTTTTTACATTTATTATTAAGCAACTGAGTTATTGTAAAATCATAAATGCATATAAAGTAACAATATAAATATGCATTTGCTCCTAAACCAGAATTACCCCCACATCACCCACACCTCAGTCTCTTGATTCTTCTGTATTTCACCCCCACAACTAATATTCAAAATATTCTTCATTTTTCTTATGATTTCTTCTTTGACTAGAACTGTATTAATTTTCAAGAATTTGGGGATTTTCTAGCTATCTTTCTGTTTTTGGCTTCTTGTTTAATTCCATTGTGGTCTGAAACCACACATGATATGATTTCTATTCTTTTAAATTTGTTAAGATGTGTTTTGTGGCCCAGAATGTAGTCAGTCTAGGTGAATATTCCATGTGAGATTGAGAAAAAAAACTGTATTCTGCTGTTGTTGAATAAAATATTCTATAAATGTCAGTTAGATTCAGTTGATTAATGGTGATGTTCAGTTCAACTGTGTCCAAGAGAACTATTAATTTTTTTCCTGCTGGATCTGTTTATTTAAGAGAGAGAGAAAAAGTGAGTATGTGTATGTGTGTGTCAATTTCTATTTACTTTTTCATCTGGTTTTTGTTTTTCCAACACTTCGTTGTGTATGTGGTGCTGGGGTTCAGACCTGGGTCCTTGAGCATGCCCTGCGAACACTCCACCACTGAACCACCTCTTCAGCCCCTGTTTTTTGTTTTTTGCTTTTTTGTTTTGTTTTGATTTGTTTTTGTTTAAGAGACAGGGGGAAAGAAAGAGAGAATCAATTTATTTTTTTATCTGGCCTTTGCTTCACCAACGCTTAGATGTGTATGTGGTACTGGGGTCCAAACCCAGGTCCTCACATGTGCCAGGCAAGTGCCATAACTGCTGAGCCACTGCTCCAGCCCCCATGTTTATTCTTTATAGATTTTGAAGTCTCCAGCTACCACAGTGGATTCATCTACTTCTTGCAGTTTATTCAGTTTTGGGTTCTGTTGTCAAGCACATACACAGTAAATGTTGTTATGTTTCCTTGGAGAAATGACTTTTTTACCTTTATGTAATGCTGCTCTTTATCACTGGTAATGTTCTTTGATTTGAAGTTCATTCTGCCTAAAATTAACACAGCTACTCCAGCTTCCCTTTGATTAGTATTAACATGGCATACTTTCCCCAACCCCTTACTTTTTAAAGATATTTATGTCTTTAGAGTTAGGGTAAGTTACTTGTGGGCAACATATGGTCTTGTTTTTTAACCTGCTCAGTCTTTGTCTTTGAATTGATGAATTTAGAACATTGACATTTAAAGTGATTATTGATTAAAACCTACCATGTTTGTTATTGTTTTCCAAGAATCGTCCTTATTCATTGTTTGGTTGACTTGTTGTTATCTTCCACTTTTCTGCCTTCTCTGGTTTTAACTGAGCATTTTATATGACATGCTATCTTAGCATGTCAATTATACTTCTTTTACAATGTTTGTATTATAGCTTTGCCATAGCACTTGAAATATTCACTTAAAACTAATACATGTCCACTTTCACATAACACTATACTGCTTCACTGGTAATGAAAGTACCTTATAACAAGAGTATTTCCAATTCCTCCTTCCAATAACACTAACTTCTTCATATGTTTTAATGAAATACACTATTGCTATTATTATTTTGAACAAACTATTACCAATTCGATTAATCAATAAGAAAAATTTTCATTGTCTTTATTCATTCCTTCTCTAACATTCTTTCTTTCCTTATATAGACCCAAGTTTCTAACCTATATCACTATCTCTTTCTGAAGAATTTCTTTAAATGTTTCTTGCAAATCAGATAAGATAACAAGTAGTGGAGGAAGGAGACACATTCTGTAGGCCTATGATGGGTCTTGGTCTCTCTGAACCTGCACCCTGCTGTGCACTTCTACAGTATCTTTCAACACAACCCCCAGCCACCATCTGCCAATACACACATATGAGACAGAAAGACTAGAGGGGCGAAGATAGGTATTTACCTTCCCCCATGTCAGTTAGGATCTGATAAAAACCTAAGGTGGTTATGCACTGGTAAAGTAGTTTCCCTTCATGGTGGTTTGAGGGAAGTCTTTTGTTAAGAACAGTTTTCTCTGGTATGCATCAAAGTTTAGTTAGTTTTCCCCTCCTCCTGCCTGAAACTCAAAGTCATTTTACTCTGATCCTTACCTTAGAAGCTGGTGAGTCTCCCAGAAGTCAAACTCATGAAAAGTGAGGGCCCCCATAAAGCTAGATTCCCCTGGAGTTTGAACTTTCAAGCTTGTCTGCACCGAACCTCCAGAAATTTATCAATTACAGCATAAGTGTCCCTGCCCAGGTGCTGGCTCTATAGGCAGACTTCTGCTCCTGGGCTACTGCCCTGGTAAGCTGGAGTTCCGAGCCTTCACATATATCCCCAGTTCTCTGTACAGTAGTTTGCCCTATGACCTAAATTCTCTGATGAATCTAAGAAGAGTTGTTGATTTTTCAGTTTGTTCCACTTTTTTCTTGTTGAAAGGATAAGAATCATACTCAAGGGCTGGTGCAGTGGTTCTGTGGTTGGAGCACTTGCCTGGCATGCTGAGGACCCAAGTTCAAATCCCAGCACCACACAATTAAGTGTTGAAAAAACTAAAACCAGAGGAAAAAAATAAATAAAACTGATTTTCTCTTTCTCTCTCTTTTCCTTCTTTCTCTCTTTAAAAAAAAAGAAAATAAGAGGCTAAGATCAAAACTTCCTACAAATTAGAACAGAAACTGAAAGTTGGTGTATTTGTTGTATCCATTTTTGCTTAACTACTATCATGAGTATTTTTATGCTGATAAAAATCCTTCAACATTCTTTCTTTTTAATGGCTGTGTAGAATTCCAATTATAACAAAGAATTAGAAGCTGCCTTTGCTGAAAGCAGTGACGCTTAGGCCTGCAGACGCCTGATGGGTGACTAAAAGCAGGATAAAGCTTGGTATTTCTGCCTTCGTTTTGTGTGTCCTCAAATTCCTGCTCAGTTTTGCACATAGGCATGTTCATCATTTAAGGAGTATTCATATAAAAACTGGTAATACAAGGTTTATTAGCACTGAATTCACCTAACCTATCTCATCCCTCATTACTCTTTAAGGCTAAGGCAAAATGTGCAGGGACTTTAACCACCTTCCGCCTCGGACCTCTGGAGCATCACAGAAGTCTCCAGTCCTTGCCCCTACACCTTCTAGGAACAGCATAGCCTTGCAGGCACATCACCCCACAATGAAACTATCCCCCAAGGAGGACTAGTAATCTCATGGGAACCAAATTACTCCCTTGTAGGATCCTAGGTCACACAGATAAGTATTCTGAGCAGCAAATGGAGATTGCCCCTCAAGTGATAAATTCTCCAGAGCCGGCTCACAGAACTGTTTGTTTTACAGCTTTTTTTTTTTTTTTTTTTTGAGAGAAGGACAGAAAGAGAGAGAGAATCAATTTTATTATTTAGTTATGTGACTTTCATTGCTCCAAGACTTCGTTGTGTACGTGGGGCTGGGGTTTGAACTCATGTACCCACTCATGCCAGGCAAGTGCTGTAACCACTGAGCCACTGCTCCAGCCCTATTTTATAGCTTTTTAAGAGAGAGGGAAAGTGAGAGAGAGAGAGAGAGAGAAATATTTTGTTTAGTTTTTCATGTGGCTTTCGTTGCTCCAACACTTCATTGTGTATATGGGATCAAGAGAAAATGGTGACCTGAAGAGAGACAGCATTTCTTGAGGCTCCGGGTCTCCTTGGGAAAAATCCAGTGCATCCGCAATTTTCCAAGGTGCGTCCAGGGGAAACTATGTTTGAACTTCTAGTACGAGTTTGTGAAGCTTTTATAAGGAGCTGAGTCTTGGGCGGTTCATGAGAAGAAAAAATAAAGGGGGGGTTCCCTCCCACCAGGGACACAGAAGGCTGCCAGTGCTGACTGCCTGCCAGAAAGAGTTCTGCCTGCCCCGCCAGGATTGCTGTGTTCAGCTGTTTGCTTGGTGTTAGCGGAGCAATCGTAGGAGCTAGGAGATAGGGGGTTTTTGTCTGTTCTGCCAAGAACGGGACCAGCTCCCATGTGTACATGGTGCTGGGGTTCAAACCCATGTCCTCATGCATGCCAGGCAAGTACTGTAACCACGAAGCCACCACCCAGACCATACTTTGAATAGGACTGTTTAATTATGTGTATATACCTCTGGTCCCCTGCCCCAATTCTTCTATTTAAACTTAAACCTCAGTCCAGGGCAGGACTTCCCAATGTGTCCATAATGATTAAAGTTCCTTTCCTACTCTTCACCATTACCTTTTCTGTTTGGTTTCTGGGGTGAGTAGCTGGACCTGGCTTGTTGAAATCCCTGCAGTCATGTCTCTGGTCTAGGACTCCAGTAACGTAGCATATTTATGGATATGTGAGAGCTTATTTATCAGTTATCTATTTGAGGTCATTAAGCTCCAAATTTTCTTCATAAACATTTTTTATTGGCTCAACACAGTCTTACATATGGAAGGGATTCGTTACTACACATTCATACATGCATACATAATGACAAATCAAAATGGATCAAAAAACTAGGAATTAAACCAGCAACCATACAATTATTAGAAGAAAAAAATACGATCAACATTCCACTATATTGGTGTAGGTACCTCCTTCCTTAATAAGACTCCAATAGTGCAAGAATTAAAGCCAAAAATAAATGAGTGAGATGCCATTAAACTGAAAAGCTTCTGCCCATCTAAGGAATTAGTCTAGGATGTCAAGAGAGAACCTACAGAATGGGAGAAAATCATGGACTACTACCTGTCTGACAGGGGAAAAAAATCCAGAATATAAAAAGAACTCAAAAAAACACCAAAAACACAAACAATCCAATCAATAAATGGGCTATGGAATTAAGCAGAAACTTCTCAACAGAGAAAGTTCAAAAAGCCAATAAATATGAGAAAGTGTTCTATATCACTAGCAATCAGAAATGCAAATCAAAACTATATTAAGATTTCACCTTATTCCAGTCAGAATGGCAAAGGTGAAGAATACAAACAACAGATGCTGGGGAGGTTGTGAGGAGAAAGGAACACTGGTACACTGTTGGTGGGACTGCCGATTAGTTCAGCCAATCTGAAAAGCAGTGTGGAGACTCCTCAAAAAATTAGGGATGGAACCACAAGCTATCCCACTCCTGGTATTTTCCCAGAAGAGCTAGAATCAGCATATTATAGAGACACAGCTACATCAATGTTTATAGCAGCTCAATTTACAATAGCTGAACTACGGAAACAAACTAGATTCCCTTCATAAACATTTTAAAATAATCTTCTTTTAAATATTATTATTGTTATTATGAATATCCTTTTGTGTGTGTTTACATACATCTCTGATTTTTCCTTAAAATAAATACTGTTCATATAATTTGTTGTTTAAAACTATACTAATTTCATAACAAGAAAAGTTTAAACCAATTTCCATCCCCATAGAAAAGTATGAGAGTCCTTGGTTCTTCATATGCTTGCCTATCCTGAGTGTCTTTTTAACTTTTTTTGTTCCTTTGTGGTAAAAGGGATCAAATCCAGGGCCTTGCACATGTTAGCCAAACACTACCATTGAGCAACATCCCCAGTCCTGTTTTTAATCTTCATCAACTTGATTGCTGGATTGCTAGGGAAGAAATTCACACAAACTGTTACGCATATCATATATAATGCCATATGTGCCTATTTCTCATGTCATCAGAAAGCATGAAGGTCAACATCATAAAAAAATGTTTATGAAACCATGTTGTCTTAGTCAGGTTTTTCGTTGCTGTAAACAAAAGACCTGAAAACAACAATTAGAGGAGGAAAAGTTTATTTGGGGGTACAGTTTCAGAGGTCTCAGTCCATAGAAGGCTTGAGGTGAGGTAGAACATCATGGCGGAAATGTGTGGTAAAGGAAAGCAACTAGGGACATGGTACCAGGAAGCAGAGAGGAAGAGCTCCCCTCACGGACAAAATATAAATGCCAAGGGCACGCCCCATCAACCCACCTCCTCCAGCCATACCCTTCCTGCCTATAGTAACCAGTCAGTTAATCCCTGTCAGGGGATTAATGTGCTGATTAGGTGAAGACTCCCATAATTCAATCATCTCACCTGTAAACCTTGCATTGTCTCACACGTGAGCATATGGGGAACATCTTAAATCTAAACCACAATGTGTATGCAGTACACAGGATATGTCTTCATTGAAAACATAGGATTCTCATCAATTTAAGCAGAAAAGGGATTTATTAAAGAATATTGACAGTTCACAGAATCATTTGTAGAGCTAGAGAAAGACTCAAGGCTCAGCTTCTGTTACACAAAACTGGCCTTCTCAGTCAACTTTTGCCACTACCACCTACTAAATGTCAAATGAAAATTCCTGGTTCATAATTATTGATAGCAGGAGTGGTTTTAAAAAAAAAAAAAAAAGCTTGAATTCAACTTGACTCAGCTTCTGCTCAGAACTGGCATACCGACTCTTCCACTGGCCCAAGTAAGTCATATGCCAAAGTCCGAAAATAGGGTGGAATAATCCATTCCACCTATAGAGAGGCACCACCACCCACACAGGGACAAGCAGGGCTATGTAACCCTCTGTGTTAGTCAGTTTTCCATCACTAAAACAAAATCACAGAGACTGGGAAATACGTACAGAAAAAAAAAGGTTTTCCTAACTGCATTTAGGAGGCTGAAATTCCAAGATTTGTTCAGCCTCGGGTGAAGACCCTCTCAGCTACCTCTCAAAATGGTGGAGGGCATCATGGTGGGAGCACATGTGAGAGGGAGAGATCACATAGTGAGACAGAAAGCCAGACCGAAGTAGGGGCCAGTTTTGCTCTTTTTATAACAACTAGCACCAAGAACTAACTCACTCCTTGAGACCAGAATTAATCCTTTCTGAGGACAGTGCTGCAATAACCTAATCACCTTCCATGAGGACCCCACCTCTTAAAAGTTCCATCCCCTTTCACACTGACACACTGGGGACAAGCTCCTAGAACACGATCCTTCAGGATCACACTCAAACCACATCCAAATCATATCATCCTTTCAGAGAGCAGGGAACAAATAGGAAGAGTAGCATGATCTACCTATTGCCAGCTTACCAACTACTGTCAAGCAGTTAGCTGCTCACTGGAAAAAATATTTAACTTCTCTTTCCTTGGCTTCTACATTTTGCTTAGAATTCTAAGTAAAATTCTACATATTAACTCAAATAGTTCATTCACTAGGGAGAATATTAATAAGAAGCATAAATGAAGTTTGTTTGAAAAATATTTTAAATGCAAATAATCTTTCCCTCAAATAACCATTTCATAAATCTTACTTCTCAAATACCAGCTTCTCTTAAAATGAAACTCATTTAAACATTGCTATTTTCTATGGGTACATAAAATCTAAAATGTAAAAGTCAAAAAATTAAGAACCTTAGGGAAAGATCAAATTTTTGTTTGAAAATAAACCAGTAACTAGATTTCCAAAATGTTCATTTTGCTTTAGTGGCTATCAAATATATTTGGACCCATAATTCACTCAGTAGCATGGATATTAGATATGAAACTTTTGAAAGAAAAATCTGACTTGATGAAATGACAAAGAAAGGAAATAAATTGCAATCAGACAAATTATCACAATAATGAAATACAGTTAATCCTCTGGCACTAGAGATTTAACATTCAAGGGTTAGTCACTACTTAATGATTGTAAACTCCACATCATATAGTAATAAAAAACTTTGTTAAAACATTAATTTTCGGGGCTGGAGCGGTGGCTCAGTGGTTAAAGCACTTGCCTGGCACGCATGAGTACACGAGTTCAAACCGCAGCACCACGTATGCAAAGAAGACTCGGAGCAACAAAAGCCACGTGAAAAACTAAGTTCTCTCTCTCTCTCTCTCTCACTCTCTCTCTCCCTATCCCTCTCTTTAAAAAAAAAATTAATTTCCACAATCCTTTTCCCCAAGCATCTAATGCACGACCCCACATTCACATTTCACTGCAACTTCTTTGCCCTTGACTTGCTCTTATGAACATATTCACTCTCATGCACTTGGCTGCATTTGAGAAGGAATTATATGCTGTTATGATGTTAACTGATAAAGATTCATGAAGGTCTCCAGAAGTCCTCCAAAACCACAAAGGTTTACTATCCATTAAAAAGAAAATAAATAAAAATATTTTTAGGGACTGAGTGGTGGCTCAGCAGTTATGGAGCTTGCCTGGCATGCGCTCGGATGTAGGTTTGAACACCAGCATTTCGTACACAACAAAGTGTTGGAACAATGAAAGCCACATGAAAAACTAAATAAAATTGATCCTCTCTCTCTCTCTCTCTTTCTCCCCCTGTCTGTCTCTTTAAAAAAATTAAAGAAAAATAAAATAAAAAACAATAGCACATGCCACTGTGGATAACACAAAGGTCCAAGGTCTGATTGTCAGATGTTAAGACTCTTCCTGTTGCAAGTGACAGAAACTCAACACAAATTGTCATAGGCAAATTGCTTTGACTTATTGAAAAATCCCAGGATTAGTTTCAGGACTGGCTTTATCCAGGAACCCAAATGATTTTGTAAGGACTCAGTTTTTCATCTCCCATCTCTCCCGGCACTCTGCTGGCTTCACTCTCCCTCTCCACCTGGCAGCTCTAGGCTGTCATCCTGCAAGGTGTTCTTACAGCAAGGAAGAGAGCTCCGGGTCTCACTGCCTCCTGGATAGATCCCTGGATCCACATGGACCAGATCAATTTGGGTCACCTGCCCATTCCTAACTAGTCAGGCCTTAGCTATACATGCTGCCTCTGGAGAAAGAAAGGGGTCCCACCCAATCCACGACTCACGTGAATGGAGGAACGGTTCTTCAAAGGAAACTCAGGGTGTCCTGCCCTAGAAGCAAAGTGAATGTATAATGGGTACCAAAACAGTAACTGTTCCCTACCGATATTTAAGAAAAGCTGAAAAAACCTGAAGCAGTGAGTATGAAATCAGTGTTAATTATTAGTATAGTATCTACATATATTTGGTCTTCATGTTCCTTTTCCCTCTATTTTCAAACTCTATTGGTTATAATAAAATTAATCCATAGTTCATAAAGACGTCACTCACCCATCACATATGATTACATAATGAAGACCTATGCTCCTGCAGCTAGTATAGAGAGCACTGCTTGTATATATCAACTAAATAATTTACTGTCAATTCTAATAATAATAATCCTATGAGGTAGGTTTTATCATTATTCTTCCTGTATAGCCAGGACACTGAGGCACAGAGAAATTAAGTAAATTGCCTAAGGATATGAAGTTAGTAAACATTAAATTGAGAATTTGAATGCAGTCTGCCAGTCTGCTTCCAGACTCCAGACCCTTTTTTTTTTTTTTTTTTTTTTGGTAATGGTGGCACATCGTGTTGCCCAGGCTGGCCTTGAACTCCTGGGCTCAAGTGATCCTTCTGCCTCAGCCTCCGGAAGAACTGGAACTACAGGCACATGCCAACACTCCCAGCTGCCACTTGCTTTTTTTCCCTCCTGTTTAATTGATCAAGAAGGAAGAGTTGAAAAAGACTGAAAATAGTCCTCAATTCTATCACTTATTAAAACCTACTGTCCTTCAGCTTTCCTACCTATTCTAAACTCCATCAATACTTTCAAGAACAATCATTAAAAGATTTTCATAGAGTGCTAAAAAAGCCAGGGATTATTTCATTTAATTGTCTAATAGCCTTATGGAGTAGACGCTATTGTTACTGCCATTTTACAGATAAAGAAAGTAAAGCATAAAAAGATTAAATGACTTTCCCGAGGTTGAGCCAGGCCTTCTGGCTCTAAAACTGTTGTGCTTAACCACAACACTCTTGACTCCCTGACCCTGTGGGGTGGGTCTGATGCTATTATTAGTAAATCACATGAATCTTGATGCAGACTCCATTCAGAGGACACTGACCACTGACACTATTTCCTATCACTTTGAAGATGGGGAAATGAAGCCACACAGACAAAAGGATCCTAGAAAGCTCCAGTGAAGCATCAGTCCAGTTGCTGGGAAAGCTAACTGCCAGCAAATTTGTGAAACAAATGAGTTTTTTTTTTTTTTGGGGGGGGGGGGTTTCCAGACTCTCTTTTAAACTTCTTTCTCTCATCCTGGTAACTTTGTTTACCCTGCTACTAGAAAATAATATATTCTCTCTAAATTATTTTGACTCAATTAAGAACTCAAAACAGGTTTATATAGAAATAGAAACGTAAAGTTCTCAGCATGCGAATGTTGTCAGTAGAAAGTTCAAAGCAAGATGTTTCAATAAAATAAGAATTTCTAACATTCTTATGTATACCCAAAGACATGAACTCTATACTACCTGGATCAGAATTATGGAGAAACTGGAAACTTTGAGAGAACCTTTGAATTCATATGTTAAGATATGTGGAGAGGGGCTGGAGCGGTGACTCAGCAGTTACAGCACTTGCCTGGCCTGCACAAGGACCCTGGTCCGATCCCCAGCACCACATACGCAGCTAAGTGGAAGAAAAACAAAAACTTGATGAAAAAATGAAATTTAACTCTCTATTTATCACGCTCTTCAAAGAAAAATAGAAATATGGAGAACATTTTAAAAGCAGATAACTAAGGATCTGATCAAATATTAATGAATGTCAGAGACAGTTTTATTTATGGAATTTCTATTTGAGCAGAATGGCATGTACCTATAGTCCCAGATGCTGTAGGGAGGCTGAGACAGGAGAATCACTTGATTACAGAGGTTTGAGACAAGCCTGAGCAACATGGAGAAAATGCATCTTCTTTTTTTTTAAGAGAGAGGGAAAGTGAAAGAGAGACAGAGAGAATAAAATTTTTAATTTAGTTTTTCATGTGTTTTTCGTTGCTCTGACACTTCATTGTGTATGTACTCGTGCATGCCAGGCAAGGGCCATAACTGCTGAGCCACAGCTCCAGCCCCATGAAAATGCATCTTGAATACACACACACACACACACACACACACACACACACACACACATTTATGGAATTTCTATTTATCAAATCCAGAGACGTTAAGGTTCAGGTAACACTCAGGAAGTTCAACCTAAAATTGAAAGGAATGACAAACACTCCACATAATTCACATATCATGCACATTAATTCTCATAACTGCCTTGCAAGGTAGCCATGATCAACCTGTTTTATTGATGAGAAAAAAGAACAAAACAGTATCTAGGTAGAGAAGATAGAATTTATACCTATTTCTATCTGATTCCAAAGACCTTTTCTGTTTCTGTTTTTGTTTTAATTTCCCCTTCACCATAATGCCCCTCTGCTCTGACGAAGAAAAAGAATCATGCCTTTCTCAGGACTGCAAAATCTACCCTGATCATGGGATACATAGATACATTAGCAAAGGACATGATGAGAAGAGACAGTCTAACAAAAAGCGTATGTCTATACTTTACATACAGCATCATGCCCTTAAATGAGAGCCCTTACAAATGGCCTCTTGGCTATTCTAGGGTCCTACCCAAGAAAGCTGAATGATAAGATTTCTGGACATTGATGGGGACACATTTTTCAACATCTTTGTGTTGATTCTTTTCCTCTGGTATTGGCAGGTGACTTTTGTTCTATTAAAATCATCAGTTCTAAGATCTGAGTTTGCATTTGGGAGTAAAAGGCCACAACATGCCAGATTTCCATATTCATGAATCCTCAGACAAAAGAACCAGGATAATGTCACTCTAATTAGTACCTAATTACAAGGTCCCAAAAAGGACAGGGATTTTTGGTTTTGCTTTTTCAAAACAATACTTGTCATTTTTAGATAGATTTTATTTCTAAGAGCAGTTTCAGGTTCACAGCAAAATTGGGAAGTACACCACCATAAAATTCCTACCCACACATTCAGAAACTCCATTTCATGAATATTCCCCATCAGAGTGCCATATGTGTTACAACTGATGAACCTAACTGACAAATCATTATCACCTGAGATCCATAGTTTACATTAAAGTTCATTCATAGTGCTCTACATTCTGTGATTCTCTACAAATGTGCAACATGCATCCACCATTATGGTATCAATCAGAATAGTTTCATTTCCCTAAAAATCCTCTGGACCTGGCTGGAGTGGTGGCTCAGCAGTTACAGCTCTTATCTGGCATGCGCAAGAATGCAGGTTCAAGCCCCAGCACCACATACACAATGAAGTGTCAGAGCAACAAAAGCCACATGAAAAACTAAATAAAATTGATTCTCTCTCTCTCACTGTCCATTTCTATTTAAAAAAAAAAATCCTCTGGACTCCACCTAATCATCTCTCCCTCCCCCAGTCACTGGAAAGCACTCATCTTTTTTTTTTTTAATTTGTTCAACATAGTCTTACTTATTGGAGGGAATTGTTGTTACATATTCATGCCTACATGGATATTGAAAAAGTAAGTTAAGGCTGATCCTAGTCCAGGATATCCTCCCTTCATCCACTCCCTGCTCTCATGTCTCCTCTGCAATACCCCCATGTTATAGATATAAATAAGCATATACATGTATATTACTTTCTGAAATATCTGAGTTTCTCTGCCTGCCAGTGTATAGTTGGACTTCTCATGGGAGTTGAGAGTTCCCAGTTGCATTGATAACCCTATTAATCCCTCCCTCCCCTTTCCGCCTCCCTCCCTTCTCCCCAACACCTTCATAGGTATGGTTCCCCCAGCTTATGTAAAATTTCAACTATGTTGAGTTTATTATTTAAACTTTGCTAACTTTCATCCTGTCTTAGATTTTATTCTAGCTTCCACATATGAGAGACAACATTTGGCCCTTAAGTCTCCAAGTTTGGGATATTTCACTCAGCATAATTTTTTCCATCTCCATCCATTTGGCTACAAATGCCATGATATCATTCTAATAGCAGAGTAGAACTTCATTGTATATATACCACAGTTTTTGAATCCATTCATCCTGGGAGGGTCATCTGGGTTGGTTCATAATTTAGCTATTGTAAATTGAGTTGCTATTAACACTGATGTAGCTGTGTCTCTGTAGTATGCAGATTCTAGCTCTTTTGGGAAAATACCCAGGAGGGGGATAACTGGGTCGTAGGTGGTTCCAACCAGGTTTTTTGAGGAGTCTCCACACTGCTTTCCAGAGTGGTTATATAAGTTTGCAGTCCCAACAGCAGTATGTTAGTGTTCCTTTCTTCCCACAACCCCTCCAGCATCTGTTATTATTTGTATTCTTCATTTTTGCCATTTTGACTGGAGTGAGGTGGAATCTTAGTGAAGTTTTGATTTGCATTTCTCTGATTGCTAGTGATGTACAACATTCTCTCGTCTATGTATTGACTTGACTTTTTGGTCTTCCTCTGCTGGGAAGTTTTTGTTTAGTTCCCTAGCCCATTTATTGATTGGATTATTTGTGGTTTTGGTGTACAGTTTTTTTGAGTTCTTTGTATATTCTGGGTATTAGTCCCCTGTCAGAGGCAAAGTAGGCAGTTTCTCCCATCCTATAGGTTCTCTCTTGACATTTTTGACTAATTATTTAGCTGTTCAGAAGCTTTTCAGCTTAATGGCATCCCACTCATTTATTTTTGGCTTGCTTTCTTGCACTATTGGAGTCTTGTTAACGAAGGTGTCTACACGGATGTGGTGGAGTGTTGATCCTATTCTTTCTTCTAGCAACTGTGCAGTTGCTGATTTAATTTCTAATTCTTTGATCCATTTTGATTTGATTTTTGTGCAGGGTGAGAGATAAGGATCTAATTTCAGTTGTCTGCGCATGGCTGTCCAGTTCATCCAGCACCATTTGTTGAACAGGCTGTCTTTTCTCCACACTATATTTTTTATCCCTTTGTCAAATATCAGATGGTTAAAGATTTGTGGGTTTGT
The DNA here is from genome assembly GCA_004027875.1 of Aplodontia rufa. Lineage (NCBI taxonomy): Eukaryota > Metazoa > Chordata > Mammalia > Rodentia > Aplodontiidae > Aplodontia > Aplodontia rufa. Next base: position 20,604 of record PVKS010031989.1, read on the forward strand.
CTTGGTATCTCCTATTCTGTTCCAATTGTCTTCATGTCTGTTTTGATACCAATACCACGCTGTTTTTGTTACTATACCCCCATAGTATCATTTCAGGCCAGGTATTGTGACACCTTCTGTTTCCTCCTTCTTGCTTAGTAATGTTTTGGCTATTCTGGGTTTCCTATTATTTCAAATGAATTTGAGAATTGCTTTTTCCATATCCATGAAGAATGCCATTGGTATCTTGATGTTGATTCCTTTAATCTGTACAGGGTTTTTGGCAGAATGGCCATTTTAATAATATTGATGCTGCCTTACCAAGAACATGAAATGTTTTTCCATCTTCTCAGGTCTTCCTCAATAGCACTCATCTTTTTACTGTCTTCAAAGTATTGCCTTTTCCAAAATGTCATAGTGGGGTTCTCAAAATGGCGTTCATCCCACCGTCACTGACTCCCAGAAGCTCCTGATTTTCACCTCACCCTACAGGATAGCACCCGGATTCCCACGGTAGGACATAGCACCCAGTGTGGGGCAATATTATCCCCCACTAACTCTTTAACTCCAAAGGAATAACGCGGTCCATTAACGAATATAAAGGAGATCTTAGGAGAGTCTGAGGCACTCTGCCCCGCACCCCGGGGGAGGGCAGCTACTCCAGAGGGCGGAAACGGAGCAGGGATCGAGTTTCCTAACCAAGTACCCTAACCCGGCGGGCTATGAACTCCCTGATCTGCAGCTCTTAATTTACCTAATCTTGCATAAAGTGCTGGGAATTAATTGCTCACATTAGCAAACTTGTAGCTGTTTGTGCAGCGGCTACCACTGTGACAAATCCCTGAGGGCGGGGCGGGTCACCCAGCAGCGTTATGGGGCCTCAGTCCCCACAATCAGAAACAGAAGTTACTGCCCCCCCTCAACTAGCCATCTGCCCTGGGGGCTGTAGGGAACTGCCATTCACCTCTCCACTCACAAACCTCTCCGTTGGCGACCTTCTGCCCTTTGGACCATCCCCCCTTCTCACCCAAATAGGAGGAGCCTGTGAACAGAACTTGCTCCAGCAGGGTGCCTCCCTCTATAGGGGATCCTCTGCTTCAGCCTCTGCTTGATATGTGCCTGAGGAAGCTTTGAATATACGGGGCAGCTCGGGCTTCACCTTAGCATCTGAGCTTCTCACTTAGCCAAGGCTGCGTAGGCCTGGACCTCTCTAGTGGGGCGCCTCCTAGTGCTTGCAACTGAGAATCACATAAGCACTGGCACAATCTGGTCCATCTTCTGAGGGTTTCAGTCAACCCCACAGAGCAGCTCTTGGGACTCCTGAAGATCACAAGACACGCAGAGTGAGTCACCAGTGATCCTGAGGAAGCGAGTCTCAGGCTGGTCACTCCTTGGATCAGTCAGAGACCCACACATCTACAATAGGATCAACTCGATTGTCTACAACTTCTGAGCCCCAGGTCCAAGAAATATTTAGAGTGTGGATTGACAGAAAGCAACCATCTCAGGATTACAGCCCAGGGAGAGCAGAATACCCCTTTGCAACAAAAAAGTTTGAGGAGATCCTCTAAGAAAAACCAGGCCACCGGACTCAACCAATCTGTTTCTCCCCCGACAAACTCAACTCCGAAGAATCCCCAGCTTGATGTCAGATTTGAACACACCATCCCATGATACATACTTCCTGACGTAAGGGCCAGAAAATCTCAGAACTGTACCAATTAGTTTTGTGGGGTTTTTTTTTCCTTTTTCATTTCTTCTTTTTTTTCTTTTATTATTATTATTTTTTTAAATGGGAATCCGGCTGGAATATAATATTTTTAAATTTTTAACATTACTGTGGGTTTTGGGGGTTTTTTTTCTTTTTCCTCTGCTCCTTCCTTGCCTTACAAATAATACTGAATTTTAGTGTCGGTGGATGTAAATACTTACCTGTGTGTATGTATTGGTGATTGGCTCTTATTTCTTCAGGTCTTATTGAACCCTACTGCTAACCTCTTCCTCCACTGTACTCTGGTAATCCCTAAATAAGCATCTTTCTCTCATTCTCACCCTAAGTCTTTACCCTACCTGCACCCCAGTTCTATTTTTTCCTCAGTCCTAATAGAATAACCTACTCCCCCCAAATCCGTAGCTCCCCTATACTCTATAACTGGTGTGATTTTATACCTCCCCAATTCACTTCCTTGACTTCCTAGTCATTCCTTCTCCCCAATTTCAGAGAGACCCTAATACCTGAAGAAATTGACATGCCTCAATACGGCTACTTGCTTGGTATCATACTACACAGTGAGAGTTCTCTCAAAGAAAGCCGCTACTATTGGTGCTAATCATCAGCTCATCTGTTTTAGTTGAAATGGACTAGTATTTGC